>JAKTTU010000016.1:142500-214974 GCA_030581595.1 Yamadazyma blattariae
CGTATTAGCTCTAGAATTACCACGGATATCCGAGTAGTAAAGCACTATCAAATAAACGATAACTGATTTAATGAGCCATTCGCAGTTTCACTGTATAAATTGCTTATACTTAGACATGCATGGCTTAATCTTTGAGACAAGCATATGGCAACTGGCAGGATCAACCAGATAACTATCTTAAGGACTAAAAGTCCAAGGAATCAGGCTGCAAGCAGCTTTCTTCCTGAAGTTTTCTAATTAACAATTCTTAAAAAGAATCGGTAGAAAAATCACTCTTAATGTTTTACCATCTTAAGCAATTTCCTACATCCATTTAGCTCCCTTTGATTCCCCTGGTTACGGGTCCGTCAAACGTAGGCTTCAGTTCGAAGCCAGGTTTAACATCTCGAACCATGGTGGAAGTTACAAACAAAGAATCACAGATTTTACTCCGGCACTTCAATGTTGCAGACTCCCAAATAGTTTAGTGTTAACAATTGCTATCAGCTAGCAATCCACCAAATCCATCAGTGCCCAATCAGAGAATTCTCAGAAATCTCGACTGGGACTGTTCAGGCTACTCATCATCTGAGATAACCCTTGTCAACAAGTGTTTGGAGTGAAGATTAACTACTGTTAACCTATCAACTCACCCCACTTCTCGACGTGGCCTTAAATTAATTTCATGAATTGCTTCATTTCATTAATTCTTTTATGCTTCAGATTTCTCTTTCGCATGAGGTTGGATTTTCCGAATATTGGAAAATTTATTGAGGTTTGACTATGGGCACACTTAGCTATTTATGATTTATATTTGCTTTCGCGACTTTATTATATTTCAATTTGGGTCGCATTTCAACCTCTGTAAATCCTTAAATTTCTCACTTTTCGACTGTCCCACTTCTGAAGGTCGTTTTCGCACACCTTTTTTTCTTATATCTCGTTTGTATCTCTTTTGTATCTTCTTTTGTGTCCTTGGTCTTCCGCATTTTGTCTTTGAATTCTCTTCAACAGTCTCTCTTAACTATGCTATTCTTTTCTCTTCTTTAGTTTTACATATGTTTCTTCTCTCTCTTTCTTGCTGTATATTCCTTTTACTCCCAATCATCCCATCCATACATACACCTCTTATTCTCCTACTCTTCACCTATCATTTGCATATTTTTATGTGATTTTATCTCATCTCTATCTTATCATACCCCATTTTTCTCACTCTAACTCCTTCTGCTTCGTCTTTTTCACATCTTCAACTTTTCCATCGTCTTTATCTCATTCAGTTTCCCTAGAATCGTCTTTCTGTTCCATTTGGGGGCTACGACATGTTCCATTTTAAAACACTTAGTTCCATTTCTTTATTGGGCGGGACACGCCTTTCGCTCTCTTCAACCTAAAAAGTGTTCCATTTTAGTTCCATTTTGAGTTCCATTTTGAAAAAGTGTTCCATTTCAGTTCCATTTTGCAAAACAGTTCCATTTGGAGTCCACGACAATGTCGAGTTCCATTTGAGTTCCATTTCGCAAAACAGTTCCATTTGGAGTCCCCGACAAAGTCGAGTTCCATTTTATTCTCGCGACACTCCATGCTCTCAAAAATAGTTCCATTTGGGGTCCCCGACAATGTCGAGTTCCATTTTCATCTGCGACACTCTAAACTCTCAAAAAGAGTTCCATTTGGGGTCCCCGACAATGGTGAGTTCCATTTCCCATACATACGTGTTTCGCGTCTATATATATATATATATATATATAAACCAATCTGCTGTTTATTTTTTGCTGAGTTGATGATATTGGTGTTGATGATGTTCATTGGTATCCATTGGTATCCATTGGTATTCATTGGGGTTTGGGGTCAAGAGATCAAGAGGTCAAGAGGTCATAGGAGATCATAAGAGTTGATGGTAATTCATGGCAATTATTGATAATTCATTGCTTTAATAGTCTTCATTGACTTTGACTTTCATAGTCTTTGTCTTCATTCACTTTGCCATTCTTTGTTTTTACCTTACCTTGAGGACCCACCTACTCCCCAATACGTCCTATCCTTCATCCAAAAACCTCCAAATCTCTTCCTCTCACAAGCTTCTTGCTTGTCTTCTCTAGCAAGCTACCTGCTTGCATTCTCCTCTACCTTACCAAAAAAACCCATATTCTATGTTGGAATTCCTCCCCGCCACCCCCCGTTGCTATATCAATACCTTTGATTTTATCACTTTCGGTTGCGGCCATATCTAGCAGAAAGCACCGTTTCCCGTCCGATCAACTGTAGTTAAGCTGCTAAGAGCGAGACCGAGTAGTGTAGTGGGAGACCATACGCGAAACTCTCGTGCTGCAATCTTCTTTTTTTTTTGCTTCTAGTTCCAATTTTAGTTCCATTTTTTTTAAATTTAGTTCCATTTCACCTCTATATATATCTTATGAGTTACATTTTCCATAAATTTGGTTACTCTTTCGAAAACAGTACCAGCCTCACTTAATTCTTCAATAACTGTACAAGTACAATTGTTAAATATTTTTGTGTAACGTGAGCAAACCACATAATCAACATTGAAAGTTTTTTTTAAGAGTCTTTCTTGGATCTTTTATTTGTTGCCATTTTAATAATGAATGAGTTAATTTATAGAAAAAAAGGAGAGGAGTTCACCCCTAATTTATTTTTCCAAAACCATAAAACACCCCATGGAACATATTTTGTCTAATTCTAATTATAAACTAAATTGATTTTAAGGGTTAAATCTAATACTTGTTTCAGTGAACCTTGAATTGGTTAGTTAAATAAGGTGTTTCATAATTGTTTCATAATTATATTCTTTAACTTTTCTCAAGTTTGTCTACTCCATGTCTCACGAAACTTGCATGAGTATTACGTAAGCGTGATGTTATCACCATAGTTAAACTTTTTGTTCGTTTTAATACCAGTATTAGATACCTTATATATCAATAATTATATTAATCAAATGTGTTTATTAACCATTTGATGCTTATTTGCTTGATTTTGATTTTTTTTACTTAATTTTTTTCGAATATATTTTATAGTATTTTGCAACCAAATTTGGCGAAAATTAAAAAATACTTAAATATTTAAATATAAATTAATTATTTCTATAATAACATAAATACCAACGATATCATTAGAGAGGTAGAATATTAATTCAGAGTAAGAAATCTCCATATCGTATCTTTAATGGTTTCATATTCATTAAAATACTTCTTTTATTTAAGTAAGTAGGATCACGTGATTGTTTTCTCAAAAGTTCTTATTGCGGAATTCTGCGAGATCAAGATTTGCTTCTGAAAGATAAAAGAAATGGTTTTAAAGACATTTGATGTTTCCAATATTCCATTAATAAATGCTATCCCACTTACCCCAGATAACTTCAAACCTTATGGAGGAGTAATAAGTGCAGATCATCAAATTAAAAATGTTGAAAGTAGCGCTGCTAATTATGGTACTGCTACTAAGATTCATAAAGTAGCACCTGTGATAAATAATTATAAAAATTGTTCATCTGGTAAACAACCAACTGCTAATTGGAATATCTTCAGATGTAAGGCTCCAAAAAACTTAATAACTACAAATGAGGATGGAACGAAATCATATCAAGTAAGAGTCTTAGAACGTCATCCATTTACAACTCAAACATTTTTACCAATGGGACAAGATTTATCAAAAAAATCATATTTAGTTATAGTGGCAAAGACAGATAATCAATCACCAGATAAGTTACCAAATCCAGCTTTATTAAAAGCATTTATATGTAAGGGTAACCAATCAATAACTTATGGGGCCGGCACTTGGCATGCACCAATGGTTGTAATTGACGAAGATACTCCTCACATCGATTTCGCTGTGTTCATTCATGAAAATGGAGTTCCAGATGAAGATTGTCAAGAGTGCTACTTCGAACCTGGATATGAAGTTAAATATTCAATTTCTAGAGATGAAAAATTATAATTTTTTTTCAATATTATTTACAGTAAGTTTTATATACATACAAGTTTTAAATAAAATTTATTACATCATTAATAACTTTATTTACATATTCATTTTTCTTTTCATTATCATCCATATCCCCTACTTTTTCCTTAGCTAATATCAATTTATCCATAATTTCTGATAAATCCAATTTTTCAGATCCTTCTTCAGACTCTAATAATTTAGTTGTCATTGAATCTAACTTATCTATCTTATGTGACTCATAATCTTTATTTTCAACATCTATGTTTTTCCATTCGTGAGTTTCTAGTATTTCAATCAATCTATCTTTACCTAATTTATCTTTAAATTCATTTTGTCCAGATTCATTAAAATATACAAATTCTAATCCATTAGATATTGTTATATCTTCTACATCTTCATATTCAATTTTATTTTCAGATATTCCAACAACAGCAATGAAAACATCCGATTCTTCATATTCTTCACTCATTTGATCTTTTAATTCATTTATAATATTACAAAATTTAGTAATATAATCACTTGAATCTTTATCTAGATTAATAGTAAAGATAAACCCATCCAATACATCTCTTAACTCCTTACATTCTAAAGACTTGAATTCATTAAACCAATTACTAAACTCCAGTAGTTTATACTGTTCTGTAGTTTTAGAATCTTTAATTTTATTAGTTACTCTATCAGATGGGAATTCATCAACTAAAATATTTAAATCAATTGAGTAATAATTCGTTTCCAACTTACTCTTAAAAATCAACCCACTATGTGATTCTTCGTTTATATTATCTAACTTATGACCATTCAGAATTAAATCAGCAACTCTTAGTTTCCCTGTATTAGGTGATCCAACTATTAATATGTGATTTGGGATCATTGAGCATTGAGAATCTTGTTTCGCGAAATCAAGAAATTTCTGAAACTTATAAAAAAAACCAACAACAACCTTTGCTGATCTTTGGAAATTCATAATGGCACCCTCAGTTTCGAATGGGATATCAAACGGGGATCATCATAGATCAATCAATATAGAAAAAACACCGTTAGAGAATTTGTTGATAAGGGATGATGATATATTTCAAACCTCACTAAATTCTGATGATTATCTTGAGAGTTTGGCTCCAATAATAAAAGATGCATTAAAATCCAATGGGTTATCAAGTTTAATTAATAATTTGAATGATATAGTAAAGAATAAAGATGAAGAATTATCAGATTTATCGTTGAGTTCCACTCAAGATATTAATGCATGTATTGATTCAATTGATAAAATTCATATTGATTCATCAGATTTAAATAAAGGTTTACAAGAAGTTAGTACATTCCTTAATAAATCAGTCTATGAATTAATTTCAAGGAAGAAGAATTTATTAAAAAGTAAAGAGTTATATTCAAAGATTAATGAAACAACGGTAGTTTTAAATTTATGTATCCAAGTTTTAGAAAATACTAATAGAATCCATGAATTAATTAAACAAAATAAATTCTTTAGTGCATTAAAATTATTAGATGAATTAACTAATATCCATTTGCCAAAAGTTGAAAATTTTAGTTTTGCAGTTAAGATTTATGATTCAGTTCCACATTTAAGAACTACAATTAAAAATGAATCCTTTGATAATTTATGTAAATGGTTATCAGTTAATGTTGAAAGAAAATTATATGATATAGGTACTGCTGTATTTGAAAATTTATTTGATTTACAAGATAATTGGGATAATATAAAGAAGAAAAATGGTTCAACATTTTTAGCACTTAAGATTAATTCACCAGTTGAAGTAGCAATGAGAGATCCTTCATTAAATTATAATATATTGTCAGATAATAACTTGAAGATAAATTTATCAACTATTTATTATGCCATTTTAGTTTATCAAACATTAAATGAATCTGATACACTTTCAAAACTATATCATAGAGAATGGCTTAAAAAGTATAATAGAGTAATTTATCCAATAACAACATCAGCTAAAAGTACTTCAGTTATTATTAATTCAAGTTCAAAAAGTAATATTGATAGTGAAATAGCTGAATTTCATGATATGAATAGTTTAGATGAATATTTGAAAAAAATTGCAGCATTTTTCATTGTTGATAAACAAATAAATCTTGCCACTAGATTTGAATTAAGATCAAGTAAAAATTCAGATGATTTATGGGAATCTTACGCATCAAAATTAAAACCTGTATTAATTCATTTTTTAAATACTCACCCATTTAATATTGATGAATTAGGTGATTTTAAAAATTTAATTGGTAATTTCATTCAGGCAATGGAAAACAATGAATTCAGAATATCAGAAATATATGAAATACTTATATTATTAGTTAAAGATTATTTGGCACCTGAACTAATCCAACAATTTAGATTTGATTTTCTTGAATCAATTCAATCAGATCATTATATGCCATTAGTAGTTCAAGATAAATCTGATTATGACAATGTTATGAGAATCTGTTGGTATAGAGAAGATGCTTCATTTGCTCCTGCTAATGTTAGATCAATGCCAATAAGTTTCCCATTTAGTGAAGATTATGTTCATTTTTGTTTAGGTATACGATCACTATTAGAAGATTTAATACTGTTTATCAATCAATTTTATTCTTACGAATTAAATGAGTTAAATAATATTATTGTAGAAGATATTTTTGAAAAAGTTTTAGGTGATGAAAAGGGCATTGGTATTGGTTATGATTTAAAAGATTTTATAAGTAAAAACGTCAGTAATAAAGAAATTTTAGCACAGAGTTATACTAATTTAGAATATTATTTATTTAGTATTTATGAAGTTGGTAAATTAGTTAATAGAAGATTAAAACTTTATAATGGTATTGGTACAAATAATATAGATGCCAATGGTACTTTGACATTAAAAGCTATAAATCATTTTACTAAATTAAGAAAGTTTGCTGAAGAATCTATATTTGAAATGGTTGATGACAAAGTAAGAAACTTATTGGAATCAGTACCAGAACCTGAATGGTATCCAGACACTAAAAACACTGAACCTGATTTTACAGTTAAAGATTTTGCACTTTTTTTGGAAAATTTATTCACTTCAATCTTTGCTACATTACCACTGAGTTTTAGAACTTTAGGTTTATTTAGAAGTTTTGATTTTATTGCTCAACATTTCTTAAATATTTTAAAAGATGCTGAAGGTTATAATAGAATTGCTATTGATAATTTTGATCTAGATGTTCGTCACTTAGAACAATCAATGAAGTCATTATCAAATGAAGGTGAAAATACTCAAGATGGTGGTGGGTCAGTGTCACTTCAATCAACATTCACTGAATTACGTCAAAGTATTGATTTATTAAAATTAAAAGATTATGATGATTTTAAGAAAAACCCATCTTTAAGAACAAGAACATATGATAGAGTTAAATTTGAAGATGGAATACGTTTAATATCTAAAATGGCAGGTGGTTCAAACGGTGATACTTCAGTTAATGGTGATGATAGTTTTAATAATACCTCAGCTCAAAGTTTTGATAATCAATCTATACTATCAAGCTCAACAGCCTCAAAATTTGCTAAATTTAGTAAACAATTTAGAAATTAGAACAAAGACCTAATATATTATAGTGTATGTAGTTTTCAATATTTATATATTATTTTTTTCTTTAAATTTATACCTATTTACCTCATTATTTTCATTCCATCATGATTTCCAAAAAAATGACATCTTTTTGTACCAACTTTCATCCAACTTTTCTTGTTTTTGATCAATAACACTTTGAATGGCTGTTTCTATTTCACTTTCAACTTTTTCAATTCTTTCTTTCTCTTCATTGTATTCAAGTGATAATGCAATACTATTAAGTAATAAATAAGTGGAAGAAGCAATGAGAAATGTGTGCAAAAGCGGACTTTTGAATTGTGAAAGTTTTGGTTGTTGTTGAGAAACAGTACTATAATTATTATAAGCCCCAGTTTTTTTTAATCCAAGACTTTGAATATTGGTTGGTCTTAGCACTTTAAACATCCTATAATTACTTGATGATCCCCAAGCTGTGTGAAAAAAAAATCAAATCTCAAAAATCAATTTCGCATTTTTTTGGAAACTTGAATTGGTGGCGATCTTTCATAAAGAGTCTAAAGTTTTAAATCAATTGAGTTAACATGTTTAGAAATAATTACGATAACGATTCCGTTACTTACTCACCAACTGGTAGATTATTCCAAGTTGAATATGCCTTAGAAGCTATTAAACAAGGAAGTGCAGCTGTTGGATTAGCTTCTAAGACTCATGTAGTATTAGTTGGGTTGAAAAGAAATGCTGAAGAATTAGGATCATATCAAAAGAAACTTATAAAGATAGATGATCATATGGGTGTTGCATTAGCTGGTTTAGCACCAGATGCTAGAGTTTTATCAAATTTCTTAAGAAAGCAAGCAATGAATTCAAAGATGGTTTTCAATAGACCATTACTGGTTTCTAAAGCAGTTTATTCAATTGCTGATAAAGCTCAAGAAAATACACAATCATATGGTTCAAGACCTTACGGTGTTGGTTTATTAGTTTCTGGTTATGATGCTACTGGTGCTCATTTATATGAATTCCAACCTTCTGGTTCAGTTTTAGAATATTATGGTGCTTCAATTGGTGCAAGATCACAAGCTGCTAGAACTTATTTAGAAAGAAACTTGGAAAAAATTAGAGATTCTGAAACTATTGAAGAATTAATAGTACATGGTTTAAATGCTTTAAGAGATACTTTATCACAAGATGTTGAATTAACCTTTAAAAATACTTCAGTAAGTGTTGTTGGTAAAGATACTCCATTTACAACATATGATGATGAAAATGTTCAACAATGGCTTGATAAATTAGATTCAGTAACAAATTCGAATCACAGAGATGATGACGATGAAGAAGGTGACGAAGCTGGAGAAAATGCTGATGCCACTGAAGATAGAATGGAAACCGATGAATAAATCTTTGTATAGAGCTAAATCACAGAAAATATACAACGTTTAATGACAATAACTATTGTGTTATGTATTTACATAATTATATACAAGAAACATAAAAACCATATAGATATATGTATGTGTGTGTTATAAGGTCTCTAATTTTTTGAGTTATTTTTCAATTGTTGTTGCTTGATTGCAACTTTTTGAATAGCTTCCATACAAATCTTTTGCATTTCATCTACTTCATTACGAACAATTTGGGGATCATGAATTATTCCACGTTCTCTAATATCGTCTATTTTCTTCCTAATTTCAATTAACTTTTCTTTTATAACATTTACTTCATCCTCTTCCATTAATTGACCAAATTGAGTTAAAACATTATCAGTATCAGTACAAACAATATCAGCTCTAGTAGCATTTTCTATATGCAGCTTTAATTCTTGATCCCTTTTAGCATTTTCAGCACTTTCTTTAATTAATCTATTTATTTCTTCCTCCGATAATCCAATTTCTCCAGCAACTGTTATTGATACTTTATTTTCTTTATTATAATTTGGCAGATCTTCGGGATATTTAGTTTTGTCAGTTGCTGTAACATTTATAATACCATCAGCATCAATTTCAAATTCAACTCCAATTTGTGGAACACCTTTTGGACTAATCGGAATATCTCTTAATAAGAAATCACCTATTAATTTATTGTCTTTGACTAATGATCTCTCACCTTGAAATACTCTAATATTAACACCAGTTTGAGCATCTACAGCAGTTGAAAAAATTTGTTCTTTTTTAACTGGAATTGCAGTATTTCTAGGGATTAATGGACTAAAAATACCTCCATATGTTTCAATACCTAATGAAAGTGGAGTAACATCTAAAAGAACAACATTTTTAATTTGACCAGATAATACAGCTCCCTGAATAGCTGCACCTAATGCTACTGCTTCATCAGGATTTACTTCAGTATTAGGTTTCTTGTTAAATAATTCTTCAACAATTTTTCTGATTTTTGGCATTCTAGTCATACCACCAACTAAAATAACTTCATCAATATCTTTGATTTTTAAACCAGCATCTCTGATACATCTTTTAACTGGATCGATAGTCTTATTTATTAAATGTAATGTCATTTCATCTAATTCATCTTCAGTTAATCTAATATTAATATGACTTTCTTTAGTAATGAAAGGAATAGTAATTTCAGTTTCTTTGACATGAGATAATTCAATTTTTGCCTTTTCAGCAGCTTCTCTTACTCTTTGAACAGCTAATTTATCTTCCAGTAAATCGATTCCACTTTCCAATTTGAAATAATCTATTATATAATTCAATAATAATATATCAAAATCTTCACCACCCAAATGAGTATTACCATTAGTTGCTCTTACTTCAAAAACACCATCTTCAATATCTAAAATTGAAATATCAAATGTTCCACCACCTAAATCAAATACAGCAACAATCCCATCTTTTTGCTTCTTATGAATTCCATAAGCTAACGCAGCTGCAGTTGGTTCATTTATAACTCTTAATACTTCTAAACCAGCATATTTACCAGCTGATTTAGTTGCTTGTCTTTGTGAATCGTTAAAATAAGCTGGAACTGTAACAACAGCATGTTTCACAGGTTCTTCTAAATGAGAATCAGCAATCTCTTTCATCTTTGATAAAATATTACCACTTATGAATGATGGGGAAAATTTCTTATCATCTGTAGTAGATACCCAAGCATCTCCATTTTCATTGGGTATGATTTTAAATGGTATATTATTCAAATCATTTTGAACCTCATAATCTGTAAATTTCCTACCTATCAATCTTTTAGTGGCAAAAAATGTATTCTGTGGATTGATGGCTGCTTGTCTCTTAGCTGATAAACCAACCAATGTCTTATCACCATTGAATGATACTATTGATGGTGTTGTCCTTCCACCTTCTTCATTTTCTAAAATCTTTGATTCATTTCCTTGAACAATTGCAACTGCTGAATTAGTAGTACCTAAATCAATTCCAATGACATTATGGTGAAATCTTTGAGATACTCTTGGCTTGAAAGTCCTTAGTTTCCTTTTAAATTCCAGTCTAATCATGATGAACTATGAACAAAAAATGAGTTTTCCCAATCTTCTAATTGCTTTACCTTTGGATGATTTTAAAATGCGACTCCAGGATTTTTATAAGATCAAATGAGCAATTCGAAAATATGAAGATTTGTTAGAGGTTATATAAAGTGTCATAAAATTTCATTAAGTTATATAACTAATATCATATTTGAATGCGATTAAACTAATTGAACGGTAGATCCGTTGACATTCAAATTTTTAAAGAATAATTCTAGCATATCTTCACCGCAAGATTTAAGAACAAAATCAACTATTTGTTTCAGATTTTCCATATCCAAGTCAATTATAGTAACTGAATTAATATTGTAACATTCAAACGATTTTGAACTTGTTAAGATTCTATAATAATGATCAGTTTGGCTATTAACTCTGACTTCACCCAAAATAATTCCATATGTATCAAATTTATTATGTCTTATTATTTGACCAGTTACAAGACCAGAAGACTTATGAACAACAGTGAAAGGGTACTGTAATTTAATTTTTTCAAAAGAAATTTTTGATTCAGGATCATTTAATTCTAAACTACTCAAAATTGATGCAGGTTTTGGCGTTGAACCATTTAGGAAGTATGATTCTAATTTCATTTGATTTCTCGTACCTTTAAATAAGTTATAAATGGAATTGAAATGTATATAATTATTATTATAATTTAATTCAGTTTCAAGGAACAGAAGCATAGTATCAGAAAATTCATATACTGAATTCTTTTCTTGAATATAGCGACAAATTAACCTGATGAATGTATAATCAGGTAATGGTACCATTGTAAAGTTTGCATCAGATAACAAAGCAATATCGAATACTTTATTATGAAAATAGTAATCTGGTCTTAAAACTGTATTCATTGATCTCAAACCAATAATATAATCTAAATGAAGGTATGCTTCAACCATACCAATAAAACTTAATGGTTCAACTGTTGTAATTGAATTTCTTGAATTCCTTAATTTCTCTTCAACTGTAGAATGTTGAATTAGTGGCATATGTGTGTCTTTTCTGTTTATTGAAAATAAATGAGTGCCCATTATAAGATATGTTGGTGCCATTCCAGTAATAAAATTTACAACTTTATCGGAACCTTCAAATTTAATATCATATTTCGATAATAAAAAATCATTTAAAACTTTAAGTAAAATAGCTATTAATAAATAATGATGTCCCAATACATTACCTGAATATATTCTAAGGATACTAAAATCTTCTAAAAAATCTGCATTACAATATTTTTCATAAACCATAGGATCATTGATAATTAAAGGATTTTTAAATTCTAAACATGCTATTGCTATCTCAAATATAGAACAAACTAACTTTACTAATTTTGATTCATCTTTCATAATTAATATATCTTTCAGTTTACCTTCATTTTGAATTAATTGTATATTTGTATTTTTATTATAAAATTGTTTAGTTGTGATTTCTTGATGTAAAATTTTATTTATTCTTTCGTGTGCTTCTTGTCTCATTGAAATAATAGAATAACAACTCTTATCCAATAAGCTAACTTGAAACCAAAATTCTTCCAAACTAATGTCAGAAAACCCATCAGTTATTAGTACTCTATTAAGATAATTTATTCCTAAACTATATGACTGAACAATGAGCAAATTTAGACTATAAGACTTGGGAATCAACGAATAATAATAATTATTATTTTCGTCATTCAGATTATTATTTATAAGTTCAACATAGTCTTTATCTTTAAAATAACAGTTGTAACAAATAGGTAAAAAGTCCAAGTTACGACCAAATTTATCAATAAATTCACTTAAACTATGATTGGATTTGAAATAATCTTCTAATTCCAATTCCTTTTGATAAAAATGCATAGCAACTTTATAAAAATTAACATTACCATTTCTACTTTCAATTAATTGTTTAGCTGATTCAAGTTCATATTGTAATTGGAGTTTGAGATACCTTTTATAAGCAATTTTATACCAAATTAAGTTATGTCTCAATAAATGATTTAGCCTACGATTTACCTTCATCAACAGCAATATGTCAGGTATTTCTAGTCCATTATGAATTATTATATCCCATATATCTAGGGGAAGATCTAATAAAGACATGGTCCATTTGTTTGTGATTTTAGATTGTGCGAAGTTTAGATTTTAAATTCAATTCATCTCATCAGTATGGGGAAGAGAAAGCATGATGGTAAGGGACAGTTAAAATCTAAGAAGTTTAAAACTGGAGGATTTATAGAAAATAACACCAGTGGTATATATGCGACTTGTAATAGAGGTAAAGAAAAAGGATGTATTAAAGAGTTACTCAATTTTTTGCAAGAGAAAGTTGAAGAGTATTATGATGCAGATGAATTAGCAAAACAAGTAGAAAATGGTGATGAAGAAGATAAGCAAGAGGAAAAGAAAGAAGAACTTTCAATTGAAGAACAAATCAAGAAAGAAGTTGAAGGATTAAAAGAATCTAACAAATCTAAATCATCGATACTTTCACCAGTTGAATTAAATTGTGAATGTTTAGTATTCATTAAAACCAGGAAACCTATTAAACCTGAAGAATTTGTAAGAAGAATATGTCAAGACGTACACGACTCAAAGCAAAAAACCACAAGATTTACACAGAAGTTAACACCAATAACTTCATCAACTTCAGCTTCAGTGGAAGAATTGAAAAAACTTGCTAAACAAATTTTAGAACCTCATTTCCACCAAAAAGATCAAAAACCATGTAAATATGCAATTCAAGTATCAAGAAGACATTTCAATGCATTAGAAAGAGATGTTATAATAAGATCAGTCGCTGAATGTATTGGGAAAGACCATGGTCATTCAGTTGATTTAAAAAATTATGATAAATTAATTATTGTGGAATGTTTTAAAACAAATATAGGAATGTCAGTAGTTGAAGATTACGAATCACTTTATAAATTCAATCTTCAACAAATATTTGATAAAGTAAACGATTAGTTTATAGAGTAAATAAAAAATAATTAACTTCATTTTTTGTAAAAATTAACTATATTTGTATATATTTGTATATAAAATTATAATAATTATATAACTGTAAGCCTTTCTGAAGTTATAACATTTTTATGAAATGATAACCAATCAGCTTCACTATTAGGTATCAAGCCCATACCATTTAATTTCCAAATACCTATACCCATACATGCAATTTGACATAAGATGAAAACAATTTTTGCTTGTAAAACAGTGGTTGCATTACGTTCAGTAGTTAAATTCTTAAAAATTCTATTAGTATCATTGAAAATGGCCTTTAATGGATTCATCAATAACAGGAAAGTCATCATTATAGGTATAATTTGCAAAGAATTACCTGTCATATAACTCATAAATAAATTCATTGGAACTGATTTTGCTGGTCCTATAGCTATTTCCCATATTTTTTTAACTTTTAAATTTTCTAAATCAGCTGGTTCTTTACTTATTTGAACAGTAGATTTTTTATTAGAAACTGATTCTTTGAAACCAGCAGGTAATTTTAAGTCTTTTGCCTTTTTAGGTTGAATGACAGATGGATTTAAAAGCTGGGAGTAATCTGACATGGCTTGAGTAGTGAAGTTAGCTCTCTTTCGCGAAAGATCACTTGGAAGATCTGTAGAAAAAAGAGGGTTTTGGTGATATAGGAGTTACTTGCCATTGAAATCAATTGGAAACATATAAAAGGAAAAGAAACTTATTAGAAACCATAATTTTGAAACCCCATAATTCAAAACATCAATCGAATCTATACTATCAAATATGAATTCAACAGAATCATTTAAATCCAATCCATTAAATAAAATTATTGGGTTATCAATAGTGTTATCAATGGGATTTCTTTTAGTAGTTCTTGCTGGTATTTATGGAAATTGGTACCCAATAATTGATGGTATAGTATTAGCCATAGCGCATTTACCAGTAGCAATTACCAAAGCTTTATCAAATTCGAGTGATTATGATTTTAATTTTGATCCAGCAGTTAGTTCACAAGGTAATTTTATTAAAGAAGCTGGTCAATTCATTTCTGCATTCTTAGTTGTAACTGGTTTATATTTACCTGTTGTTTTACATAATTCAATGATTTTATCTAGAGCTGCAATGATTTTAACCATAATTGGTGGTGGTTTAATTTATGGAACTGTTTATACATTTAGTCTGTATTTTGATGAATCTGAAGAAGAAGTAAATTTAGCTGAAGGTGTAATTTGATCGGTAGTTTGTTTAATAATTAAGTAGTTTTGTTCATTAATTTTATTTTTTATTTTTTAGTTATATATGAAAGAGCAGGAAAAGGTGAAGAAGAAAAGGTGGTTTTATATAAAAATGAATATACATAGTTAAGATTTAGCTAGACTGATTTAGTTAGTACTGATTTATACGCTGGAGTGCGACCTCCACAGTAAAAAATAGACTTCTCTAATTTATCGCGAAAGTGTGAATTGAGAACTCTAAAGAGCAGCAGATAAAGAGAAAGTCAAATAAAGAGTGAGAGCGATAGAGAGATGACTATTAATGATATTAATGAAGTAGCAAAAGCTGAACGTGAAATAGTTCATGAGCATCAAAATAAGGAGAAGATAATCAATGAAGAATATAAGATTTGGAAAAAAACCGTTCCTTTAATGTATGATACAATTCATACTCATGCGTTGGATTTCCCATCATTATCAATTAAATGGTTACCAGATTATGAATATAGTGAAGATAAGAATTATATTAGTGTTAAATTTTTATATGGAACCAATTCTTCACAACATTCCCAAGATTATTTAAAAATGGGATCAATCGATTTACCAAGTACTCTTTCACCAGATTTTCAAAAATTTACAAATAAAACAAAATTATCAGTACCAGAAAATAATGATGGACATAAAAGTTTTAAAGTTTTAAATACATGGAAACATAATGGGGAAGTTAATAAATTAGAAATTTCACCAAATAATGAAAATGTAATTACTTTTGATAATGAAGGTATTGTTCATTTATATAATTTAAAAGATGGATCAAAAGATGGATCAAAAGATTTTAAATATCATAAATTAGAAGGTTATTCATTAGAATGGTTAAATGATAAAGAATTTTTATCAGGATCAAATGATTCACAAATAGCTTTATGGGAAGTTCAAAAACCATCAACTCCAATTCAAAGTTTTAAAAATCATAATGCAGTTATTAATGATTTATCATTAAATCAAAAACATAATAAAATTTTTGCATCAACTTCAGATGATTATACAGTTAAGATTAATGATTTAAGAACTTCAAATGCTAATGAAAGTGTTGCAATTAATATTGAAAATAAACATATTCAAAATTCTTTAGAATTTCATCCAGATTTTGAAACTTTATTAGCCACTGGTGGTAGAGATAATGTTGTATCACTTTATGATTTAAGAAATCCAAAAGAACCATTTAGAAAATTATTTGGTAATAATGATAGTATAATAGGTTTAAAATGGGATAAATTTAATAATCCAAATAAATTAACAACTTGGTCATTAGATAAAAGAGTTTTCATTTGGGATTTAAATTCATTAAATGAAGAATTTGTATATCCAAGTGATGCAGTTGAAAATTCAAGAAAGAGAAATAACGTTAGAACAACTGATCCTTGTCTTAAATTTATTAGTGGTGGTCATACAAATAGAATTAATGAAGTTGATATCCATGCTAAAATTAATGGTTTACATATAACTTGTGGTGATGATAGTTTATTACAAGTTTGGAAACCTAAAACTATCCCTGAAGAGCTTGAAGAAAATGATGAAATGGAAGTTGAAAAATAAAAATCTAAGTTAAACCCCTAAAAACAAACAAAAAAAATTAAAATAGATCGCTTAAAAATTTTATAAAGTAAACAAAAGATGTAATTGTAATATATAAATATATTTTCTATTATTAAAATTTTATACACACCGAATCCTAAAGTACAATATCTATAGGTTTATCGGTATATACGTGCCAACGATTATAAACTTTTAGGTCTTTATTACCTAATTTATGCAAATACGTATCATCATCATTTAAAATTATTAAAGAATCATCTTTTAATTTAAATCTAGAATCAGTTAATATTAATAAGATAAAACTAACCTCTTCATTAATAAAATCTTTCACTTTCGCTGAATAAATGAATTTACCAATTTTTTTACAATTAATTAATAAATGAGTTGGTAATAATTCATTTTCTTTCCTAAAATTTAGTGGTAAATATGGATGATCTGTCATATTTTTTAGTAAATTATTTTTCCTAAATCTTGATTTAGTAGGATTTACATTTATTTTATTCATAAATTTTCTCTTAAGTTCATTATTTTTATCATGAAGGATATAATCAAATTTATTAATTTTAAACCAATCATTGAAAGCTATCAATGCAGCTAAACCCAGTAAAGATTTCCCACTAAATTGCTTAAATCTTATACTTTCATATTGTCTATATAACTTTTCAAACCTATTAACCACTCCAAAAAGATTTGTACGTGTTTTAGTAGTCAATCTCTTTAATTCAAAGATGGAATATAAGGGTTTACAATTTGAATCAGACAGCCTATTTTGATTTTGTTTTTGACTTCGATTTTGATTTTGATTTTGTAGTTGATCTTGAAGCCTATTCTGCTTTATTTGTTTATGAAATCCTAATAATTCGCTCCTTATACTAGAAATTGTAATTGGTTTTGATTGTGGTTTAGGTGGATCAACAGGTTTATGTTTCTTTAGTGGGCGATTGGTTATATCAGTCATTGGTATTCTTCTTATACTTTCAATATCTTTAGTAAACCCAACATTAAGACGATTCTCCCTTTTCATCTGCTCTCTTAGCGCTTCTGACCTTCTTTTGAGCTTTTCAAAGTCATCTACTCCCATGTTTACAAATGTTTTGATGCGCGGTTTCACATTTTATCTGGGGATTGATAAATATCGAAGGATTGATAGGATTGATGATAATATCAGGAAAAATGTTCTAGTTAAATCTGGATGCATGTTATTATATATTTACAAGTGAGTTGGGATCAAAACTAATCAATAATTTCTCCTTGATGCATTAGTTTCAACTGCCAAAAAACTTGGTTACCAGAACCAAACCAAACTGAACACCTACTCACTCATAAGCAGTCTTCACTTTTCTTCATAAGTTGACTAAGTGTTGATTTTAAAGTTTAAAATTTCAATTACAGTTCATAAACTTGAATTGAATAATCACGTAAAACCAATTTTTCTTCTTGTTGTAATTTATCTAATTTTAATTGATGCTTAGAAATGGTATTTAAAAATTCATCATTAATTAAATTTAACCAACCATTATGTCTAGGACATTTCCTCTTTTCATGAATACAAATATCTTGAAAATAATCTTCATTTTCAGAATTAACTACAAAATCTGAAATTTCTTCAATATTAAAATTATTAATTATTGTTGGATTAATTTCTCTTAAATTTTTATTATATAAACATAATTCTATTTTTTTCTTACTTTTTTGTTTTGTAGTTAAAATTTCATTTAATGATTTAATTTTAATTTTATAATTACCAAGTAATTCAATTCTTGATTTACATAATTCAATAGTTTGATTAACTTGAGTTAATTGTTTAATTAAATTAATTAAATCAAGTTTTAATTCTGGTGGGAATTTATCTAAATTATTTTCAATATCTTTAACTTCAGGTAATTCAGGAAATTCTTTACCAAGATTTTTAAAATCTATAAAATTTTCAGTATTATCAACAACAGTTTTAAAATCATTTTTATTATTTGTTTCAATTAATTTATGGAAAAAAATTATTCCACATTCTTTTGAACAATATTTTGAATTATTTTCAATTGGTTTCCAACATGTATCAACTCTACATTTTCTTTTCCACATTGTATAACCAATACCTTTCCAAGTACAAAATTTACAATAAAATTTTGCAATTAAATGTTCATAAAGTAAATTTATTTTCATACATTTAAAATGAAACCATTCATCACATCCATCACATCCAATCATTAATTCACCACCATGGTCAGGCTTTCTACAAATACAATAAACTTCTTCACTATTTAAATCAAATTTTGATGAATTTTGAAATTTTTTATATTGTTTAGCTATTTCTTCATTAGAATCTTCTTCTACAATACGATGTTTTATAGTTGAATAACCTTTTAAATCTTTCAGCATCTCTCTCTTTTTCCTTCTTCTACTTTCCTTCTTCTACTTTCTACTTTCTACTTTAGATTCTTTCTATGTTAGGTTCTTTCCGGAATATTCACCTTGCTCTCTCAAATATTCTATGACACAAAACTTGTAGTTACTAACAAGCTCTAATCAACAGATAAAAAATTGTACTTCAATCTGCTAGGGACCGCGAAAAACATCACCAAGGGCGAGGAAACAAAATCTCAAAATTATCTATAGTGACAGAAAATGGGAGCTAAAGTTATTTTATCATCATCTGATAATGAAAAATTTCCAACTGAAGTTAAAGTTGCTGAAAAATCAATCTTAGTTAAAAATATGATTAATGATTTAAATCCTGATGGTTTAGAAGAAGATTTTGAAGTTCCAATTCCAAATGTTAGAGCAACAGTTTTACAAAAAGTTTTAGAATGGTGTGAACATCATAAAAATACTATATTCCCCGAAGATGAAGATGAAGACACTAAAAAATCAGCTCCAGTTGATGAATGGGATAAAAATTTCTTAAAAGTTGATCAAGAAATGTTATATGAAATTATTTCTGCTGCTAATTATTTAAATATTAGACCTTTATTAGATTCTGGTTGTAAAACTGTTGCTGAAATGATTAGAAACAAATCACCTGAAGAATTAAGAAAAATCTTTAATATCGTTAATGATTTCACTCCTGAAGAAGAAGCTGCTATTAGAAGAGAAAATGAATGGGCTGAAGATCGTTAGTAATAATAGATCATTTATCTGTTCCTTTCTTTTTTTTTCTTTCTTAATTTTTTTTGATGTACTTGTCAGATATTAAAGAAGGTATGAATTCTAACGTATGAATGTTTGTATAGGGTTAATAAAACACAATTTTTGTTTAATAAATGGAACTCTTTAAGGTTTTTGGCTGGAAAAAGTGTTGATACTTTCTCTTAACTATGCCCGTACCGCACCCATATTTAAAGTTTTGTGGTTCCAGAAAACACGCACTGAAGAAAAAAAATTGATGATCTGATGACAGACAACGAATTTGACGATTTAACAGTGGTAGGTGATTCATCTGATTCGAAAGATTCACCTACTTACACCGGCAGTGGTAATGGTTCCAATGAAGGTAATGATAAAGTTTCAGGTTTAGATTTGATAAATAATAATAATAACAACAACAATAGTTCTAATCAAGCTCATTATTTAGCAGACGAGGGAAGATTTGATTCAAATACGTTATATGATGGTTATGATGATATTAGTAAATCACCTGCATTACAGAAATATGGGTTAAATGCTTCTTTAAGACAATTACATTATAGTGAAAATAAACTTGCTTTAGATAATTATATTAATAAAACTATTGATTTTGTTTATGAATTAATTAAAGAAAATAAATCAAGACCAATTTTTTATCCAACAATAACAGATTCAAATGATAATAAATTATTTAAATCTGATAGATCAATTAAAAGTATTGAAAAATCTAAAATTGATGATGAATCATTTCAAGATTCTGAATTTAAAGTATTGAAATTAAATTTATCAAATCATAATAATAATAATGATTTAACTTCAAGTTTAAATTCTTTAGATAAATCTTCAATTTCAATATTATTAGAACAAAAATTAAATCAACAAGTTAAATTCTTATTAAATTTAAAAGATAGAATTGATGATACTTCTTCAAAAGTTTTCGTTACAGGTGATTTAAATGCTGGTAAATCATCATTTTGTAATGCATTATTAAGAAGAAAAGTTTTACCTGAGGATCAACAACCATGTACTTCAGTATTTTGTGAAATAATTGATGCTTCCAAAGAAAATAATTCAATTGAAGAAGTTCATGCAATTAGTATTAATTCAAATTCAAATTCAAATGAAACTTATAATATTAAAGATGAATCAACTTATTCAATTTTTAAATTAAGTGAATTAGAAAAATTAGTTTATGAATCTGATAAATATTCGTTATTAAAAATTTATTTAAATGATGTTAGACCAAAAGATCAAAGTTTATTATGTAATGGAGTTATAGATATTAGATTAATTGATGCTCCAGGTCTTAATATTGATCTGTATCAAACAACTCAAGTTTTTTCAAGACAAGAAGAAATTGATTTAGTAGTTTTTGTGGTAAATTCTGAAAATTATTTTACATTATCTGGTAAGGAATTCATTTCTTCAGCTGCTTCAGAAAAACAATATTTATTTATTGTGTCAAACAAATTTGATAATATTAAAGATAAAGAAAGGTGTAAAACTAAAATATTAGAGCAAGTTAAAGATTTAAGTCCTGATTCATATAAAGATGCTAAAGATTTTGTCCATTTTATTAATTCTTCAGAACCTGGTGAATCATCTGATCCTGGTTCTGGACCTGGTTCTGGACCTGATGATAATGATAATAATAATAATCCAGCTAACAGAAGAGATCCAAATTTTGATCATTTAGAAGCATCTTTAAGAAAATTTGTATTGGAGAAAAGAGCAGTTTCAAAATTATTACCAGCTAAAACTTTTATTTTAAACATTTTAAATGATTTTATTAAACTTTCAGATTTAAATAAATCATTATAT
The DNA here is from genome assembly GCA_030581595.1 of Yamadazyma blattariae. Taxonomy (NCBI): domain Eukaryota; kingdom Fungi; phylum Ascomycota; class Pichiomycetes; order Serinales; family Debaryomycetaceae; genus Yamadazyma; species Yamadazyma blattariae. Next base: position 164,183 of record JAKTTU010000016.1, read on the forward strand.
GAAAATGAAAAGAAAAAATTAAATAATGAATTAAATACTCAAATCAATCCAAAATATGATGATATAATGAAAAAAAGTATTAAAATTAATGATTCAATTTTGAAAACAGTTGAAAACACAAGTACTCAATTATATAATTTTACAAAATTAGAACTTAATGATAGTATAGATAAAATGGGTGATAAACAAATTGTTAATTATAATGGAATTCAATTTGCTTATGATTACGCTCAAAGAACTCAAAAACAAATGATTCAAAGTATATTATCAGCAGTTAATTTATGTGAAGAAAATGCTAAAATTGTAACAAAGGAAAGAGTTGATGAAATTATAAATTTAGGTAAGCAAACATTAGGTGAAGAATTTTTGAATGATAAAAAATTTCAAAGTGATTTAATGTTTACTAGAAAAAGAGATTTTGCATTAAAAAATTTATCAACATCAATTGAATTTTTTGATTTTTTCGATCCTTCATTTGAATCATTTTTAACTTGGATTGGAATTCCAAGAGATGTGGTTTCACTGTCATTAAATCATCTTAGTTATTATAATCCAACTTCAATAATTACTAAGTTACCATTAACTGCTATAACTTTAAGAGAACAATTACCAAGTCAATTAACTTTACAAACTTTATATTCATCAACTAAAATATTAACTGCTGGTGCATTAGTTAGAAGAATTTATTCATTTTCAAATGTTTTAACTCCTGAAGTTTTAAAAGCAGTTATACCACCAATTTTAATATCAGTAACAGGTATTTCAATATATTATTTAATTAGTGATATACCAAATGCATTCCCAAGAAATCAAGCACGTAAATTAAGAACAAAAATTCAAGAATTAGATTATGTTCATAACAATTCTGATAGAATTTCAAAAGAATGCAGAAATGTTTTAAATTATCCTTCCAGATTGGTTATGAATAATTTCCAAACTAGTATAGATAAAAGAAATAATGAAAAGGAAAAGATTGAAACTAAAATTAATGATGCTAATTTAAGTTTAAGTTATTTCAATGGATTATCAGAAAAGATTAATCATGAAGTAAATTTAGTTAAACATATTAATTTAGAAAATGTTAATACTGTTGAGTAGTGATACCCCCCATTTTTCAAAAATGAACTAAATTAAATACAAAAAAAAATAAAAAAAAGGGAAATAAGGCAATATACAAAAATAAATAAGTCAATAAAAAAAGAAAAGAAATAATTGTAAAAAGAACATTAAGCGTGTGTATATATATATCAAGACTTTTGTTTCTTATGCTGTATATAGGTTAATATAAAATTAATTAATAACATGATTGAACATAATCCAAAACAAACTTGGAATGCTTGTTTATAACAATCACAACCTTTAAAACAAATACCAGATTCTGGATCAGTATTTTTATCGTAAATCATCCCAAAGAATTTTTCCATGTTATATAATACAACTAATGGACCTAATCCTATCAAACCCCAAGTTGTAGTGAAAATTTTAGTTCCAAAATTATCAGCCATAATTGCTGGATAAACTGAACAAGATATACCATAAGCAGAACCGATACACATTGAAGTAATTGAAATTAATGTAAGATTACCTGAATTAGTTGCAGTTATAGCATGACCAACGGCAACCAAACAAATTGGAATAACCATAATCCAAGATCTTTGAATTTTTAACTTTTTATAAATTAAATCAGATAATACTCCTGCACTTAATCTACCAAGAAATGAACAAAGTGAAATAAGTGAAACTTGAAGTGCTTGAACTTCTTCAGGTGATGGATTTACCATTACTTTACCTTTATAATGAGTTTGAACCGTAACAATAAAACCAACTGAATAAATATATGTTTGAGCTGAACCATGTAATAATGCAACTAATGCAAAATGAGTTAAAAAATCTTTATTTGTAAGTAATCCATAAATAACTTGCAATGGAGTTTTTCGACGTTTAACTTTAACTTTAATGTATTGTTGTAATTGTTGTTGTCCACTAAAACTAACTTTTTTAAATAATTCAGTCTTAACTGGCGTACTATTTGATAATCCCATGTTAGTGGCATCATCTGAATTTAAATTTGTAAATGAACTATTTTTTTGAATATTACCAAATGATGATTTTCTATTTAAGCTTAAATTAGATTTACCAGTAAATGAATTAGATTTAGAATTTAATGCAGGTCTTTCAGGAGTTTTTGATCCTTTAATATTTTTCTTATTATTAGATCCACTTCCTGAAAATGAACCAGATCTTTCATCTCTTGGGGGAATTGGAATGTATGCAGAAACAACTGATGATGCAGAAGAAGATGCATTTGAACCTCTTGGTGTTCTTTTACCTAACCCCCAAAATGCTAAAGATCCTGCTAATGATGCAGTTTCATCATCACTTTCAATAACTGCAGGTTTAGAATCATCAATTGCGGAATAACTTGAATCGGGATTAGTCTCTAATAAATTAGAATTTTCATTATTAGGACTGGTATTACTTTCATTAACAAAAACACCATCATCATTATCATTATTATCATCATCATGTTCATCATCATCTGCATGATCTGGAACATCAACATAGATATGAAGGAAGAATGAACCACAAAATGTAGCAATTCCACAAGCAAATGCTAAAAATCTAAGTAAACCACCAGTATTACCATGGAAAAATTTAGCACTAATAGTTGAAAAAACTGTTGCTGATAATCCATAACAACTAACTGGGAATGCACCAGCAGTACCTTTATTATCTTGGAAATTTGATTGAACAACTTTCAATGATGCATAATAAGTATTAACTGAACCATAACCCATAATACATGCAGCAATACAAATTAATGATAAATTACCAATAGTTTTAATATATATTAAATAAAGTCCAAAATAACCAAAGAAAATTGCCATTGAACCAATAAATGCAGATATTTGTGCTCCAATATTATCAATCATAACACCAGCAATTAAACCACCAATACCACCACCAATATTGGTAGCTAATGAAATTGAAGCAGCATCGGAAGCATTCAATCCAACTTTTTGCACCAATTGAACACTATAAACTCCATATAAATATGGAGTACCTGAAGCTAAACCAATAACAATGGCTGCACCCAATGTCGATAACCTCTTACCTAACTGTGTCCCACTCGACATAATATAAATAATTAAAAACAATTAAAAAATGGAATAATACCAATAGCAAAAAATAGCAAAAAACAAATCAAGACAGCGGGATTCAGATATCTCAATTCCCTGATAAGATCCTATATTGGGACTTCACAACCGCACTGAAAATTTTTGAGAAAAATTGTAACTGGAAGTTCCCAACCCACTATATTCGTATCATTAATAACACGATAATTAACTAACAATACATAATCATTAACAAATAATAACTTAGATATAAATCATGGGTAGATTAAATAATACAGAGTTTTTAAATAAATTTGGCAAAATTTTAGCTGAAAATAATGGTAAATCATCAGTTTATTTGACGCAGAAGAGATTAACCCCAGCATTAGATGTTGATGAAAACGACGGTAATATAAATGATTTACCATCAAATGTTGTAGCAAATAAGATGTTTGAAACCAACACCACAGAATATCCAATCTTAATTAGAGTATCGATGAATGGTGATAAGAAACAAAAACAAAAAGTTAAACTTTCAACCGTTGTTGAATTAGAACAATTAGATAGTTTTTGGACAGAATATGCCCAAGCCATGAAAACTGGATTTGTTGGATTAAAGAAGAAAGATAAGAAAAAAAGTAAGAAGAAGGTTTCCAAGTAAGGATAAGAGACAAAAAAAAAAAAAAGAAACATAGTAAAGAAAAAAGTAAACGAACTGACCAGGTATTCCTCCATGTATATATATATCATATATAATTTAATATAAAAAAGATTTCCTTTCGTGTCTATAAGTCTTCAACAATTAATAACCCATTAGGATAGATACAATTCAAATCTCTTACAATAGTTGTACCATTTAAATGATCATTCAATGTAACTTTTGGTGGTAATGGTGATAATAATTTAAATTTAAAATCAGGTATAAATTCATCAAAATCTGAACTATTACTAGAATCTGATTCAATATCAGTTTTATTAAAATAATCACCACGATGTAATTCAACAAATGTAAATAAATCTTGAATTAAACTTGAAGCAGGGAAATATTGAGTTATCCTTTCGCCATTAGGCATTTTAATTGCAATTTTAGCCTTTTCATTAATTTCTTCAACTTTTAAAGTTTTAAAATAATTTAATTTATGAATTAAATATTTTTGTTTAATAATTTCTCTTTGTTTTTGTTGTTTTTTCAATTTATCTTGTGCTAAAGATTTTTGATAATTTAAATCTTGCTGTTTAATCATTACTTGATTAAAGAATTTTTCCCATAATTCATTTCTAATTAATTTTAATTCAGGTGAATATTTTTCAATTTTTTTTAAGAATTTATTTTCAATTAATAAATCACTATTTATATCTTCTTTAATACCACCTTGAATTTTAACTAAAAGTGAAATTTTAGGAGAAGTTTTAACTGGACCTTCAGGTGTCATTGTTGATTTTCTAGTTAACGATAAAAGTCCTAAAAATGGGAATTTTGTAACATTTAAACTATTTGCTAATTGATAACTTTCCGGATTTGTTAAATCACCACCCCAAATTATAATATTTGGATCATTAAAAATTGACGTAAATTTAGGATTAATTATAATCTTATTAAATATACTTGATGAACTTTCATTTTCTGGATTTGTAAGATAAACGAATAAAAATTTACCCTTTTGTGTTGCCATATATAAAGCTTGAGTATATGAACCAAGATAAAAATTTGGTAATTGAGCTTCACTATTTGGTAAATTATCTTCTAAATCTCTAATAAATTTGTTAGCTTTATTAATTGAATCATTATTAGAATTATTATTAATATTCTTTTTAAAATGATCTCTAAAATAAATTGTATTTAAAATATTTGCTATTATTCGTATTATAACATAAAGTATAAAAATCATTGGTTTAAAAATAATTAATTGGATAACATCAACAAATTTAGTAATATAATTATTAATTGAATGTGAATTAAATGAATTACGTTGATTTGATTCTGGTTCTTCAATATATGATCCAGGTAAAGTCCTTTCATTATTACCACTATTTGTGTTTAATGGCTGATAATTCAGATGAAGTAAACTAGATAACCAATTAGACATCTTATAAGTGCCTAATTTTCTTCAATTATTCCGTAACCCAGTGAAGCTAAAAGATATATGTGAGAAAACACCTTTAAAAATGTTTTAAAATCTGATGTTTGGTGATCTAAGTAGTTTTTTTAATCACAACTAATTTTATTAAAGAAAAGCGTGAGAACTAATGTCTCCGGCGAATTACGACATTGCGACAATAATTTGAAGGTCTTAAACGTAGAGATTTTTCAGCTCGTGAACAGCCTGTGTGGCGTAATGGTTAGCGCATTTGACTTCTAATCAAAAGATTCCGGGTTCGAGTCCCGGCATGGGTTCCACTAATTTATCAGCGGGTTTAGCTCAGTTGGGAGAGCGTTAGACTGAAGATCTAAAGGTCCTGTGTTCGATCCACAGAACTCGCATTTATTTTTTTGTTTTCGTTATTTTTGAATATAGCAGTTGATAGATCTTTATCGTAGCTACCAGTTGGTATAAGTTTCATATAATTTGGTTACTATTTATCTTTTCATTTTGGCAACTTTTTGAGGGCTATTTTGTGATATTTTAGGCTGCAAAAAAATACATCGCACATAGATCCTGATACAGGTCAAAGGGTAAAAGAGAAATTCATGAAATATTATTATATTAAACTATGCTCTTGTGAAAAAATCTCTACATTTTTCAGCTTTGCCTAATGGTAAACCATAAACTGGATTTATAGGTAATACATTTGTATCATCATTAATTTCTTCAACTTTAAAATTAAATGCCATATCAATATTATCACCACAATTGAAACTATATTCACAACAACTAAGACCTAATAAAGAATAATTTGTATGATAAAAATCAACTCTAGTATTAGGTTTATCTTTAAATCCACCTTTAGGTTCTTGACAACAATTAAGTAAATAAATCTTTAATGCGTCTTTATCAAATATTGGAGTTTTAATAACTGATTCAATCATTGCATATACTCCACCTACCCAAAATCCATAACATGCATCAACTAATTTATTAGTTCTACCTGATAACCCACCTTCGATTTGATATTGTCTTGCCACTAACCATCTAATTAATCTATCAAAATTTAAAGTTTTTTGTAAGTCTTTGGAAAGAATGAAATAACTTGCCACTGCACAATATGTATACCCCCCATGAGCTTCAGTACCTGGAATACCAGCAAACCCTCCTTCATAAGTTTGACATCTTCGTATCCATTCTAAACAACCTTTAATAAAATCATCATAAAGTAAATTAAGTAAAGATCCAATAACTAATGCACAATAAGTTGATCTAGTATCAGCTTCTCCATTATAATGCATTATAAATGAACCATCTGGTTGCTTTAAACTCATCATCCATATATATAAATTATTTCTAATTTGTAGTAATAATTCATATTCTTCAATATCTGCCAATGTGAGAATTGCTGCATAAGTTGATGCTAAATGACCTAATTGATTTGCACCACCACTAATACCACCTTTACCATTATCAACAATTAAAGTTTTTATTTTGTCAATCGTTAAATTTTTAATTTCAATTTCTTCAGTTTCATCTTTATCTGCATCATCATCTTTAAGATCTTCGGATTTTTGTTCTTGTTGAACTAATATTCTTGAATTAAGTAACCAATATAACATCCAAGAATGATTTGCATCAAGACTTTTGAATTGAACAGGTAATTGATTCTTTAAATAAAATGTAGAATATTTGAAATGATTTTCAATTTCAAAATGATTATTAAAATGTTTATGGGATTGCAAAATATTTTGATAAATTTTACTAATCATTTGTTCAACTTCTTCTTGACTTTCAGTAGTTGTTGAATCATATTCAGTTTTTAGAATTAATGGTTTAGTTAGCATTTTATTTAAATTTGGATAAATATTTGGTGGTTTAATATCTGTAAATTCATTTAGCTTTAAAAGTTTGGCTAAATAATTTAATTTTTCATCCATAATCAAAAATTACTCTTTTGAGACGCTTCAATGGATTTTTTTTTGGTGAGTGAGATTGATCCAAAAATTGAATGCGGCAGCTAGATATAACCAAAGACTAAGAGAAAGCGAAAAGAATAATTAGAGACGATAAAAAGTAATAAATATTCATTAGTCATTATTCATCAAGTAATTAAAAATAGTATCATAGCAAACGAGGTATTGATCAAAATTTTGAACCATTGAAACTCTTTGACATCTTTGAAATTGAACTGATTTATAAATTAAATCAGTTTTATCAAATGGGTTTAATTTATCATCAGATAAATTATTCTTGTTTTTAATTTTATTAGATTTAAATAAATCAAGTATCATATCAATAGTTATATAAGCACCAGTTCTACCACAACCAGCAGAACAGTGAACTAAAGATGAATTATTTAAATTTTTATTTAAAATTAAATTACTTTTAAATTCAATAAATTGTAATATTGAATCAATATTTGGAACTCCAAAATCTGGCCAATCTTTATATTCTAAATGATAAACTAATTTTGATTCATTTAATTTAGTTATATTTAAAATTCTTAAATTAAAATTATCATAATTAAACATTTCTTCCAATTTAATTTCAATATTATCTAAAATTTGATTATCAAAATATTTTAAATTAAAATCATTTTGATTATTTAAACAAACTATTAAATTAGTATTACACCAAACTAAATTCCAAAAATCATGATAAGTGGATTGTAAAGGATTTTGAGTTGCAATATATTTAAAATTTGAAACTTTATTATATTCAATAAAATTACCATTGAAATAGTCATCTAATTCATGGCTATATTGTTGATGGAAATGTTCATGATGATGATGGTGATGATGTTGTACTTGGAGTTGATGATCTTGTTGTTCTTGATTTTGTTGATGTAATTGTTGTTGTTCAAATTGATTATCATGAATTAATTTAACTCTTGAATGTTCAAAGGGGAAAATGTTCTTATATCTATTTTTCATTCCATATTCAATACCTTTAGGTATTTTATAAGTAATTCCATCACATGAAGGACATGGAGTCGATGGAGTACAATTACAGTTATAAGTTAATTGTCCATTAATTGCTAATTTCAATCTAATCTGTTCATTATATTCAATTTTATTAAATTTAACATTTAAAACTTTTAATATTTCTTCAGTTGAATTTAATTTATTATCATTATTCTTTAAAAAAATATTTTTTAACCAAATTGGTAAATACTTCAATTTATCATTTCTAAAATTTGGATTTTCTAAAAATTTGAAATTATATTTATAATTTTCAATATCTGATGTTTTAATAGTTTCTATATTTAATTTTGGGATAGTTTTCATTGACGATAAAAATTTCGAACTAGATGATGCTGATGATGGTAATTGGAAACCTGATAATAAGGTTGGTAAATTATTTTCACTACTACCATTTATTGTATAATTAACATTATTATTGTTATTATTAGTATGATCATTAATATTTATATTATTTAAATTATTAATATTTGAATTCTTTAAACTTGCAGTATTGATTGGTGATATGGGACTTAATTGATGATCAATTAAATGTTGATCAATTTTTTGAATATCAAATCCATGATTTAAATAAACAATATTATAATTATTGTTATCAGTTTTATAATTTAAAAATTTTAAAATTGTTTGATATAATTGTGAACTTATATGATTTTCATAACTATTATCATCATAAAATAATATATCTATAATTTGTTGATTATCTTGAGATAATAAAAGTTCTTTAATTGAATTATCAAATTGAGCAGAATTTAAAACTTGTGGTAAACAATAAGATTGTCTTTTTAATAAAGTTGATGGTAAACAAATATTTATAGAATTCTTTATTCTTGAATTAATATAATGATTAAAAGATCTAACATCAATAATTAATATTTTAGTATTTAATAATAAATTTGGTAAATCATTGTAATTAACCAGTTTAACAGGTAAATCTTTAAATACACTTGAGTTAAAATTTGGTGACTTAGGAGATTTTTGAAAATTTGGGAAATTTGGACTTGATAATCCATTAACTTTTAATTCAGGTATTTTTATAGTCTTTTTATTATTATTATCATCATCATTATTCCTTTTATCTTTATGAAAAAAATAATCACTTGAAATAAAAGTAGCCATTTAATAAGTTAAACCTTCTTAACAAAACTAATAAATAATCACTTTTACTACTACTTTTTGCGATATTTTATCTTGTATGTATAAATGTATAAATTTATAAAGTTAGGATATAATTTATTAAAATAAAGCTTTCTATTCTTTCAACTAACAGGTATATGATAAATAGGGTGATATGTAAGTAAATTCGATGGCAATAATAAAACTATTTGAAAAAAAAAAAAGAAAAACTATCTGAGAAATCTATGGGGGAAGATCACGGCAAGTTGGTATTATGTGACACAGCAAATAAGTGACGATCTTTTTTTTTTTTTTGCTTTTTGCTTTTAAATGTTTCTTAAGATTTTAATTTTAATAAGTTCAAAATGACTAATTTAAGGATTCAATTAATTTAAATATTTCCAGTGGAAAACCTTAATCTTTTTTTCAATCTTCTGGAAAACCCTTGAATGAATGATTCTAAAAAAAACTCATTTCCATTTCGCGCTCTCTATACGCAGTCAATATTTTTCGCTTAGACGAATTAGGAAAGCTTAGTAGCTAAAAATGACGTCTTTTTAAAAATAACTTGAGCAGACAAAAAATTATTATTTAGTGTAACAAAGAATTATGATCATCTTCAGTGTAAGGGGTGATCATATTAATGACATAAGTAAATAATTAGAACACAGAACTTCAATAACTAAATTCCCTTTAGCAATAGACTCACACTAGTCTTGGGTGTTATATTTTGGTTCACCTCAACCCTGTTTTAGATAGTACTTGATACCTAAGGCGTAAGAAAGTTTAAGCAGGGTTGAAAATTTTGAGTGGGCTTTTAAGGTAAGGTTTACCCTAATACAAATACAACTTTATAACTGGTACACATATTTCCAGCAAGGTTTAAGGGGTCAAAATACAATAAAAGTTTGATAGGATGTGAAAAAAAAAAGCTAAAAGGTTAGCCCTTTCTTGTGATTTATGTTATCATTTCTAGAAAATAAAGAATATCTTATTGTATAATTTATGAAAACGTCAGTAATTGCTTTTTATATTATAATTGTATCTAATTTTATCAATTAAATCATTTCTATTAATATTACTATTTCTAACTCTAACTTCTGACTTCTAACTTCTTTTTTCTTAAATTCCGAAACTGTTATTAGCTTATAAGTAGGTGGTTACCGTCTAACACCTTTATTTTTAATTTTTAATTTTTCAATTTTTCATTTCCAAGATCTTTCTGTGCGTCTAGACTTTTTAATTTTTACCAAAAATAAAACAAATTTTGCTACAATTCTAAATTTTACTAAAGGTGTCTTCACGGGCTTATAATTTAAAAATAGTAAATTTAATGATGGTGAAATTGATTTTTTAAGTAATTGCTTCGTTGTGTTATTTTCAAATAATAAATCTGTTGTATTATTTTCACTGTCATTATAATCTAAATTATATCCATAATTATCATTATTATCATTATCATGTCCATATCCATATCCATAACCAAAATCATCTTCAATTCCTAATGATTGTAATCTATTAATTTGTTCAATATCAGGTTGTGGATTTTCAATATACTCATTATCAATTAATCTACCAATATTATCTAAATTTTTATTAAATTTATCAACAATATTTTGCATTAATTTTTTAACTAATTTATTATAAGTTTTAAAATCTTCAATTTTAGTTTTATATTGATCAATTGTTGAAATTTTATCGTTCATTTGTTCATCAAAATTACTTATAATCTCTTTTAATGCAATTAATTTATGTTCCTTCTTTTCATTATCAAGTTTATAATGATTTATATTTGAATTTAAATGACTTATTGTTTGTAATGCTTGATGATTTTCAAGTTTCAGTGATTTTAATATTTCTTCATATTCAGATTGTAAAATTTCTAATTCTTTATTAGAATTTTGTTTAATTTGTTTGATATTATGTTGATAATCATAAATATTTTGTTTAAGATTATTATTTTCACTTTTTAAATTTTTAACTTGTCTTTTCAAGTCATTAATTTCTTCTTCTTGTACATTTATTTTATTAAGAAGTAAATTTGATGGTTCTTTTATTTTTGTTACTATTGATTCTTTAACCGATGGGAATTTTTTAGGGATTTCTTCCTCTTTATTAGTTGAAAGACTCGGGATCTTAGATTTTTCAGGTTCTGATTTAAATTGTTGTTGTCTATACGATTTCCCATTTACATTATTATCCACAACTCCTCTTGATGTAAAAGTTGACGATTGTTTTGCAGTTGAACTTCGAAGTGGGGATGAAGTATTGTTATTACCACTGCTGTGACTATTGATATTATTATTATTATTATTGCTGTTATTGCTCTCGCGTCTTAATCTTGGTATCCTACTAGGACTTATCTTGCTACCAACACCATTTTCAAATCTTAATGGACTTCTCTTTAAATCATTAGCATCAGCGGCTGGTTTAGAACTATCAATTTTTTGACTTCTAATCAGTTCAAATCTATCATTTGATTTACTCAATATCGGTATATCTTCAGAATCTTTCAAAGGTCTTGAATTCCCATTATTTTCAATCGTTATATCATTTCTACCTATATCTTTATCTTTAGATCTTATTGATTTTCCAAAATCTGTTGAATTTGTATCGATTGGTGTCAATTTCTTATCTTCCTTTATCAACCCTCTCAATTCATCCATTAGTTCATGGTTCTTCAACCTTAACCTATCAACAGTATCATCACTCATCGTTTAGTCGTTCCTTATGGGATTCCAAGTATCACCAAAAATGTGTATAAAGATCTGATATACTTTTTTTTTGTTTTGAGAAAACGCGTAAACAACAATATACACAGTCATGAAGAGAAGAGTAAGAAACACGCCAATAGCTGAAAAGATCAAGAATTATCCTTTCGATTTATTGCTTTCCTTCAATGAATGGATGATGTCGATATATTGGGATGAATACTGCTCATTAAGTTTTAGTTTAGGTAATGCATTAACTGGTATTTTCATAATCTTGAATAAATTGTACAATTATACAACCATAACAAACAAATCATCATCAATTTTCCAAACTGATTACTACAATTATGATATGATAAAACAAAAATCAATTCAAACTAAATCAAATGGAAGTCCACTTTATATTGGATTCATTCAATTTATTACCATTTCTTTATTTACATTTTCATTAATTAATTGTATACAAATCATTTTATCAGTTAAACATTATTCACTTATGAATAGTGAAAAACCAAATAGTCCATCAGCTAAAGAAAGTTTATTGAATGAAAATAATAGTTCAGTATTCAATTATATTGGTATTGTTTTTTCATTTTTACCATTTTCAAGTTTTTTCACAAATAAAGGTGATGATAATAGTAGTAGTTTCCTTGATGATAGTGGTACAACTGATACTTCAGGTATTGAATTAAATTTATTTGATAAAGTTGTTTATCAATTATATGTTTGGGATCCTTCAAAATTTCAATTATATCTTTTATCAAGTTTTAATCCAATTAATTTATTAATTATTAAATTATTATCAGAATTATCAATTTGGAAAATTTCATTTATAATAATTTTATTTAATTTTCAAACTTATTGGTTAGTAGATAAATTTCTTATTTTACTTAATGATAAACAAATTTTATATCAAGAAATGTTCCTGGAATATAATAAAAAATTTGTTAAACCTAAAACTGATATTTTGAAAAGAGATGTTGGAATTGATGCTTCAAAATTTAATAGACATCATGATATTATTGTTGAACAATCAAATCCTTTCTTTCAAAATACAAAACCAAAAGTTTTCATTACTCATGATATTAATGGTAAACCAGTTAATACTATAAATCAAGATGATGATAGTTTCTCAGATGAACGTAAAAAATTTGAATCCGAAAAGATTAAATTTGAATTAGAGAAAGAAAAATATAATCAAATGAATAATTCAATGATACTGGATATTGATGAAAGTTGGTTTAATTCAACTTCAACTCCTCATAAATCGAAATATTCATCTTATAATAATAATAACAATAGATCTATTTTAGATGGTCATTCAAGTTATATACCTACTCATAACCTGAGTTATGGTGCTGGTGGCGGTGGTCAAACTAGTTTTAATCGTTCCAGTCCAACTAGACAACAATTAAGTCCTCAAAGACCAAGAAGTCCAACTAAAAGTATAAATCAATCTCCCGTTCATGGTATGAGACCACCTCCTCATTCACCTTCTAAATTCTATCCAATGAATACTGCTTCAAGATCTACTCAAAGTTTTAGAAGAGACGATAATTCACGTTTGAATACACAAGGTGGTTTACATGATAGATCAGGTAGATCATCATCTAGTAGAACATCAAGTCCTATTAAAGGATTTAGATGAATAACACTACACTACTTATTATTAGAGGACAATTAGTATTTTCGTTATATATATCTTTATATTTTATTACATGGAGGGGTTAATATACATTATAATTCATTGAATCCGAATAAAAATTTCATAGCAGTATCCCAATACCCTAAATTTCCTTTTGAATTAGATTTTGATGGATCGACAACTCCACCATTTTTTAAAAAAACATTCGAACCATCTTTTATTTCTAATTTTGAAACATTTGATTGACTGACATTACTCATTTGTGGAGATTCAACAACATCAATTGGTTTATGACTTCTCAGTTCGATCCCACTCCCTATATCTTCATTATCCGCTAATTTTCTATTTTGTAATTTTTCAATAGCATCTTTAGTATATGGAATAACACCTAATAAAACTCCATTAAAGATTGAACCATTCTCCTGTAATGAATCAATTGCACTTGCTGGATTATCATAAGTAATTTTAACCCATGATGGTCCCATAAAACAAGGAAATATTTTTTCTCTAGATTGGAATAAATTTCTTTTATTTTTATTAACTTCAAAATCTTCTAAAATATTACCAAATTGTTGGAAATGTTGAATTACTTGATTTGACATATGTTCTGGATACCCAAATACTAAAATACCTGATTCACCATGTTCTAAAGGATTAATAATTTTATTATCTTCTGATTTATCAGGAACTTTTAATTCTTCACCGTTTTTATTGAAAACATTATGATAAGTTCTTGGATCCTTATTAAGAATTGAATCGGATGTAGTTGGTTTATCTAATGAAAATAAAATTTCTTCATTTAAATCATAAATTGATTTGGATGGTGGTAAATCATTATCAAAATCATAACTAGAAAAATCATCAGTGATTGATTTATTAGTTTCATCATACCTCGATACATCTCCAATTGTAGTATCATATACATTATTGGTACTACTTCTACTTTCTAAAGTTAACTTTCTTGGTGAACCTCCAAATGATACTAAATTAAATGAATTTGATGATTGTAAATAATCCCCATTTTTAATATCTTTTTTCCCTTGATTGGCTGTAGAAATTTGGAATCCTGTTTTCCTTTTAGATACTAAATGATTTGGAATAACTCTTTTCTTACTTTGATTCTCTAACCATGCTGGTGTATCTGCCATACTTGATGGTCTACTGTTTTGCCCAAGCATTTGGAAGTTGAATCTTTCTGAGGAAGAGAGAGAAAAAAAACATCGCGAAGTCTTACGTGAGGGAAGACTTCTGAAAAAAAAAGCGACTACTGGAGACTTATATAAGAGATGCAATTATCACCAGCTGAAAGAGATTACTTGTTCGATTCCTTGTCACTTCCTACTCCAATAAGACCAGATGCCAGAAGTGTCTTTCAATTTAGACCACTTGAAGCCAAAACAACATTTTTACCAGGATCTAATGGTTCTGCAAGATTAAGAATGGTTGATGGTGGTGAATGTATAGTTAGTATAAAATCAAAAGTTGTAAAGAATGAAAGTGTTAATAGTTTATTAGAATGTGATATAGATATTCATGGTCATAGAGATGATTCTAATTTTGTTACAAATTTAAAATATAATTTAACTAATTTATTAATTAAAAATTTCCCATTTGATGCATTAAAATTAACTAAAAAATATTCATTTAAATTATTTATTGATTGTATTATTGTGAGTCATACTTCATATCCATTAACTATAATATCTTTAGCTACATATTTAGCTTTAAAAACTACAAAATTACCACTTTTAGTTAGTGAAATTGATGATGAAGAAATTGAAGAACAACCAACATTTTCTGATGATTGGGAAGATGCCAGATTATTTGAAGAAATAATTAATAAACCTTTCCAACCTCCTATAATTATTACTTTAGGAGTAATTAATAATAATTTATTATTTGATCCTTCACTTGAAGAAGAACAAGTTTTAGAAAATGGTTTAATAATAAGTTTTTATAATAATAAAGCTATAACTCCAATATCAAATATGAATTTAGCATTAAATTCTAATAAGAATAATTATAAAGGTGTAAATCAAAAATTAATAATAACTGCCATTGATATGGTTAATAAATATTGTTCAGCTATTATTCATGCATTAGATACTTTAATAGAGCAAGATGATGAAATTGATGGAACAATCTTTTAGTTAGACCCTCCAAAGGTAAATAGAACTTAAAAATGTATTATAGAATAAGTAAATAAATAATTAAATAAATTAATAAATATATTTATATATATATACAAAAGAAAAAGAAAATTACTATTAACAATGTTGTGATGCATATGCATGTACTATAACAGCTGTTGCTGTTTGAATATTCATTGATCTTATAATACCAACTTGTTTAATTTCAACACAAAAATCTAATTCAGCTAATAATTCACCTGGAACACCTTCCCTTTCTTTACCTAATAAAATTAATGATTTTTTAGGGAATTTTAAATCATTATTTAATTGAACTGATTTATCAGTTTGTTCTAAACCAATTAATGTATAACCTTCCGATTTCTTTTCTCTTAAATATTCAATAATATTTGGAATCTTAACTTCAATCATTGGCATCCAACGATCAGCAGTAACTGCAACTGATTTAAATTCTTGATGTTTCTTAACTGAGATATCATCAACAGTTAATAAACCTGCACCTAAAACATCACACAATCTACAGATACCACCTAAATTAGGTGGTTTATCAACTAATGATGAAACAACAATTAAATCACTACGTTTAACTTCATTGATACGAGAATTGGATTCATCAACATCCATAACAGTTGACCAAGCACCACTTTTTGTCTGTAATGGAGATTGTTCAAAATCTGCATTAATAGTCGATGGTATAGTTTCTCTTTTAGCGGAAACTTTACGTGAAGTAATCCATAAATCAGTTTGATCTTTACCAACTGGACAATTTAAGAAATCAATTTGCTGTTGATCGACAAATTTATTGAAATCTTCACTACTAACATAATCAACTTCAAGGGCACTAATTCTCATTAATAACCCACCTGATAAACAAACTAAATTCAAATCTTTAACAATATCCCATAATAAAGCATCACCACTTCTATATTCATTTATTGGATAAACAGTTGCAGTTTCAAATATATCTTTACAAATTTGAAATATATCATCACTAATTTTAACTTTACCACTACTTAATTTTGGATATATGGCACAAATTAAAGAATTTGAAAAATGTCTAATTAATGCTTTATTCGCAGTAGCACCAGGAATTGCAATATTTAATAAATCAGTTAATAATTTGCCAAGTTCACCTTCAGGTAATTGTTGAATCAGTAAAGTTAATACTCTTTCATAAGCACAAATTAATGTTGGTTTCAGAGATTTATCACTAATTAATTTCTTCAAGTCATTGAATACAATTTCACGATAATGTGGGAATTTAACTAATTGAAGTGCAATCGTCCATTCAATATAAGCTCTAACCAAAGGACTTGGTTCAATTTGGAGAAGATCAATAAAAGTTTGTAAATGTTGTAACATAATTTCATCACTAACTTTATTTGAAATACATGTAATAACAGTAAATAATCTAATTCTTGTCCATTGTTCATATCCGTCGTTTGGTTTATGACATTTGAAAAGTTTATACCGTTTTTGATTTTCAACTAAATAAGTTATTAAATTATTAGCAAACTTATTAGATTTAATCGAATTAAAAATTACCATTAAATAAACTTGAGTGGAAATTTCAAAAGTTTCATAAACTCTTAAATAAAGTGGTTCAGATTCATTACCAAAGAATTTGTCAAATAATCCACCTACTATAGGTTCTAATTTAAATCCATTAGTTCTTAATTGATACATGTTAAAAGCTTCAATTAATACTTCTGCAAGCCAAAACGATTTTTCAAAATATTTATTACTTTCAATTTGGAAAATTGATATTTGTTTACATAATGTTGGTAATAAACATCTTCTTCCAGGAGAATTATCAATAACTGATTTACAAAATTTAACTAATCTTGATGATAAGGAATCATTGACTGTGGCAACATTTAAGACTTTTTGATGCATAACACATCTAATAATAGCTACTTGAATTTCCTTTTGATGTAATTTGAATCTAGCAGATTCTAAACTATGCCAAATATCTAATAAAATTCCAATCATTTCAACGATAGTTTCATCATCAACGGATTTTAGGTTTACAATCATTGTGAAAAGTGAAGTAATTGAAACATTTGATTGATGATTAGATAAAGTAGATGGAATTTCTGTCAAAAATGGTTTGAAATCTTTAATTAAATCTACTTTAGTTAACACTTCAACAGTTTTAAAATATTCACCCAAAACTGATTCTTTAACTTTATAGAAAGTGGGCAGAATATTATTTTTGTGATTTACAAATATCAGTTTTTTAAAATCTAAAAGTTTATCTGATTCAATCAATTCTTCAACTTTATCTTTTGATAAATTTTCTAAAATCTTATTAAAGAAAGTATACTTGAATACACAAGTTCTTAAATCACTTTCATTTGATAATAATACATCCCTTTGGATTCTTAACCATAACTTAGACAAATTGACTTGTTGATTGATTGAATTACTACTTGATAATACTTCATAAAGTCCACTATCAAGATCAGAATTAACTAAATGTTCTAAATTAATTGAAAACCAATCATTAAATTCCTTAGAATTGTGAAAATGATTTAGCTCTAAACCTGAGCCAATAATGTGTGCAAATAATGAAGTGTTATCAAATAATTTGAAACCATGAAGTATTCCTTCGAAATAAACACCACATGCGTTTATTGATGCATCTTCTTCATTATTTATTCCAAAACTAACATTATTTTTAATTAAATACTCTTTAATTGAATTAATATTTTCATTAATTAATTTAGGACCATTGAATTTAATGAATTTATCAATTGCTTTTAAAAATCCAAATTCATTAAATTTAAATTTTAATAAGATATGTATTAATGTAGTTTGAATTGTAGTATGATACAATGAACCTTCTGATTTACATTCAAATAAAGAAATTAATAAATCATCATGATAGCCAAATTCAAGAATTTGTGAATCTAAACCAGAATAAACACCTAAAAGGACATATGATTTACATGGATCAAAGGCACTTTTACTATTAATCATAACATTGAAAATAGAACTAACTATTCTTTTCAAATTTGATTCATCTGAAGCACCTTTAATTAACAGTGAAAGAAATTCAATTAATTTTGATCCATATTCACATTTATCATTGTTAACAACTAAATGATTAGCAAGCATTAAATTTGGTAAAAAAATATCTTCTAAAATTGGCAAAGCATTTTGTATTAAACTAAGACTTGATTCTGGAATAGATAATAATAAGAATAAACTAAATTTTCTAACTGAATCAGTACCAGCTCTAAAACCAGTTGATAATAATCTAAATCCCCATGATGAATGTATTAATGATTTAGGAGAAATTAAAGCAATTAAATCACCTGCTGCAGCTTCCATTTGATGAAGGGAAGTATCAATAGCAATAATTTCGAAAACTGTGATAAATCTTTCCCATTCATTTAAATATTGATCTCTGTTACTAATTTCCCATTTAAAAAGTTCAGTATTTATATCAATTGAAATTTTCAAAATGGATAATTTTAAAATTGAAAGACATAATTTTCTATGTTCATGTGAATCACTAATTAAACCATTTTGAATTATTTCAAAATATGAATTATTTAATATTTTAGTTTGATAAAATTGATCATTTTCAAATTGGGAATTTTCATTATTTAAATAACGTAACCATAAAATATATGCATTTGCTTGGTGTGATCTGTTACCAGTGGAAACTAAACTGAAAATTATATCCCATAATGATTTAGAATTCATAGTTTTAGCAGTAATTGGGATTATTCTCCATCTGAAAATTTTTAAAGTTGATGAATTTATTTCATCAATATCAAATGCCATTAAATATGATAAAACTTGATCTATATTTGAAGATTCTAAAGGTAAATTTATTTTGGAAAAGACATATTCCAAAAAATTCATTAAATAAAGAATATAACCTAATTCATATTCTTCTTCTTTAACTTCATCTAAAACATTACTTTCATTAACTGAAGATCTAATTTGAACAATAAATTTATTAATATTTTGTTTCATATAACGTTTCAACACTTGAGCTATCCTTGCAACAAAGGATTCATATATATTTGGTAATTTCGTAGCTAATTTAACAATATTACCAAAATCAACATCTTCATGAACTGAATCAATTAAGTTATTCACATATTTAATAGCGTTTTTAGAAACAATTTGAACTGTATCTTCATCTACTTGATCAATAAGATCACATAAATTTTCTAATTTGATATCATCTAGGTCATGGGATAATTCAATGACGATATCCTTTATCTTGCTTGGATCTAGGAACTTGGATACCAATGATAAAGTAGAGCTCATCTTCAACCTATTTTTTTTTTTTGCAGTCTCAGTCTCAGTCTCAGTCTCAGTCTCAGTCTGTCAATGAGCATCAAGAACAAGCAGCAGGCACAGAATCAACATTTTCCAGGGTCAAAAGATGCACACCCAAATTGGAAGTACTTTGGATGGACGGGAAGAGTTTTCGTACTTTAATTTATCAACAGTTAAAGGAATCGAAAATAATTCTAAATTAGATAATAAAATGGGATGATTTACCTTATATAATTTACAGCGAGCCAAACCGCTATTAAATAGGCAAAAGTTAGCGACCAGATAGCGGGATCTCATTTTTCCTGAATTTTGATTTAAATAGTGACTCAAGGGACAAAGTTTTTAACGATTAGAATTGGGGTGGTTCAATATTAAATGAATTCAACAACTCAAGATACATTTAAATCATTCGATTATGGATTAACTAAAGTTTTCGCTACAGTTTTTGTTATAATTTTAGGAGTTATTGGTACAAATTATTTTGGTGGTAAAAAAGCTGCAAAGAAATCAGGGTTTTATGAAAAGATTGATAAATCAAGTTATAAACCTCCAATAATTAAATCAGTTGATGAATCATTTGAATGGGATAAAGTGGACTCAATCAAATCATATCCTTTTAAAAATGCTGAATATAAATTAACTATGTCAATTAAGAAACTTGATCCACAAGATTGGCTTTTAATTGAACCAACTTATCTTCATACTATTGATGTTAAAACAAAAATCATTAATAATTGTCATCCAGATTATGAAGAAGATAAAGATTTAAGAAGTAGAACTGTTTTTGTATCACCAGAATCCGTACCTGCTATAAAAGAATTTTATGATATTGTGGTAAATTATATGTGTGATAAATATCCAATGTATTTTACTAAAAAAGGTGATAAAATTTTAAATTTACTTACTAACGAGTTGATTCCAATTAATAGTGATGAAGTTGAAGATCCTGAATCACTTTTAATTCATTTAGTTGGTACAATTGAAGAAGATTTTATAATATTAATGAAAGATCCAAATTCGGATACTGATGAATATTTTTTTAAAGGAGGTGTATTTGCATTTGCAGCTGGTTTTAATCCTCAAACTAAATTTAACACTCCATTAACTTCAATTCATGTTCCAATTCCTGGTTATGAAGATAAATTAAAAGTTTCAATGAATAGATTTTTTAATAGATTACAAATTGGACAATTTATTACAAGAAGTAATTTTTCAGTTCAAACTCATAATTTATATTATGTTGATGATAGAAATAAAGGTCACAATAGACCTGAAAATGAACAACAAGTTCAAATTCCTGAAAATGAATTAGATTTTGATAATCAAGTTCATTATAGAAGTGAAAGACAAGTATTAACTAGATTACCTAAAACAGAAGCAATAGTATTTACTATTCGTACTTATTTACATCCAATGAGTGAAATTAGGAATGAAGGTAAAGAAGTTTGTGAAAGGTTAATTGGTGCAATTAATGGATTACCTGAAGATATCGCTAAATATAAAGCTGCAGGTGAATGGAGTGAAGCAGTAACTAGTTACTTACTGAAATATGACAAAGAATAGTGATGAAAGAAAACAAAAAAAAAATGTACATTAATATATAAATATAATATATATATATAGAGATAGATAAGCAAACTTATAAATTTATGATTTCACTTCTAATTTCTTCCCATATTTCGATATTTTTCTTAGCCCAGCTAACTAAAAATCCATTATAACATGATAAGATTTCATAAATAACTTTTAATTGTTTTTTATGAAATTGTTTAACATTTTTGTCTAATTCATCACCAATATATGAAATATCTTGCATCATTATACCTTGACATTTTTCTAAAGTAACTATTTTAACTTGTAAATCTGAAATTCTTTGTTTTCTAGTTTCTTCAGGATTTTGATCCATTATATCACTAACATATTGGGTAATTTTCTTAAATGAATTCATATTAGGAAACATTTTAAATTTACTTTGCTTTTTAGGTTCATTGCCATTTAAATTATATGAAGTATTCTTAACAACTGGTTCAGTGTTTATTACTCCTTCTAATCTTTTAGATTCTTCTTCTGCTTTTAATAATTGTTCAAGAGTTTCCTTTTTATCATTAATATCAGCATCTAATAAAGATTTTTGTTTAATTTTTCTTGATTGAAATTTGTGTGTAAAATTTAAGATTGAACTATATTGTACTTCTTCACCTAATGGTTCTGAAAATTTAGTTTCTAAATCATTTATTAATGCATTTATAGTAATATAAGATCTATCAAAAACTTGTCCCATTTTATCAAGAATTATATTTAATCTAGCACCATCTTGATCTTCAGTATCTTGTTTAATTTTAGAAGCTCTAATAATTGGAGCATCTGCTAATATTAATGAAAATGAATTGAAAACACTTCCTAATTCAGTATAATCAGCTGCTAATCCAATAAAATTATCCATAATTTTCTTATTTATATCATCTAAACTTGATGTATTTATTGGCATTTTTTTACGTAAGTCTACAGTATCATCTGATCCATTTGAAACTTCACTATCAATTTCATTTTCTGATCCGTTCCCAGAACCAATTAATGATCCATTGCCATTAGTATTACCATTGTCATTAACTTTAGTTTTATCATGATCATTGTTTGTATCATCTATAGCATCATTATTATTTTCATTAGTTTGATGTGAATTTTGATGAGATTCACCACCACTACTACTACCACCATTTAAAAACTTTTCAGCGGTTTTTTTAGTTAATTTTTTAGTAGGTGCTTGTAATGGTTTAAGAAATGACATACTAATTGTACTAGCTACAGGATTTGGTAAATTTGAATAAATTGAATCAGTTTTTAAACCATTTTCAGGATTCAGATGATAAATATCTTTAGGTAATTGACTTGTCACTAGACTAATTTCATCAGCCCAATTTGTATTTGGATCTAAAAATTTTGTGAAAAAATCCAAATTTCTTATTTTAGCGATATTTAAACAATTATTTAAGAAATTAGAAAGTAACCTTTTCCTATGTTCAATTAATTTATTTGAATTTAAATGAGTTGAATTAATATATGAATAACTATTATCCTTTTTATTTGATGATGATGATGATGAACTTGGAATTTTAGAACCACCCAAATTTAACATACCAAAATTTAAATAATTTTTTGGTGGTATTGGAGGGATTATTAATAATGGGAATATTTTAGTTAATATTTCTCTTAAACTTTCAAAATCACTATACCTTCTCCTTATTTGAATTTCTTCATTTTGATCATTAACTAATTTAATTGTATATACAATATATTTTTTCAGTGAATTAACCATTCCTTCACTTGAATTACTAGCTTCTGTAATTTGAATTTTAACATTGGAATTTGGTTTTAATAATTTTAAAACTCTACTTTCATTTGTAATTTGAACTGAATTTAACACTGAAGTTCCTTCCATGTTAGTATTATTAATATTATTATTCTTATTATTTCCTGTTGAAGTGTTAAACAACAAAACACTTTCATCTCCATCTTCTTTGCCCTTATTCTGAGTGAATGGACTATTGTCTTCATCTACGAATGATTCGTTGTCCTTATGTTCCATAATTGCCCTTTTTTTTTGAATATATCCAGTTTTATTCTAAATATCCGTTAATCAATTTTGCCTTTTTCTCTCTCTTTTTTTGCTATATTAATCTTCTTCCTTCACCTTCAGAAAATGGGGGTCCTTGAAAAACCTTGAAATATCAATTGATCTTTGTTAATTTGCACTTAAATTTATTGAAGATTTATAAACCGTTGCTAATGAATTTATAAATCAGTTACAATAATCACAAAGTGTTCCTTATCACTGACTTACTCAATTTCGCATCAAAAGGGTAGTGCAAATGACCAGTTGATGTTTTTTCTCAAAACTTTTGAGAAGCGTCTTTGAGGTTTAGAAGGTAACTATAAAACAATCAATAAACAAACCATTAGAGTGAAAGACATACTAAGGGGTTATGATAGTTATGGATGAATCTATTGATGTGGAAGTGTTGAATTTAGATATTGAAAAAAAATTTGTTGATATCTTATCGGGATTTTCTGATTTACAAGATCCATTTGATATAATTAGACAATTTAGAGATATAAGTTCAAGTAAAGCTATTCAAATTAAAGATCAATTGATTGATGAAGATAATATTCTTTTGGAAGAAGAATTTGAAAGTTGGCAATTAGAGACTAAATTATGGCATTTGGTTGAAATATTATATAGTTTTAGATTAAGTGATATTGAATTAAATGAAGAAACTGAATTTTCATCAATTGCAATTAAAGAAGAAAATTTTAGAAGAAGTAATAAAACTGTAGCAGAATTGGGGATGATAATAGATTGGATACAATATAATAGTGAATCTGTTGATACTTCAATTGTACCTTGGGTTACTAAATGGAAACATACAATAAAATCTGTAGAGACTAAAGATTTTAATATTCTTACAAATCAAGCTGCAAATCAAGCTGCAAATCAAGCTGAAGCTAAAGATGATAAAAATAATGATAATCATACTGAATTTATAAATGAATTTGATATAGACGCTCCAATAAGGCAAGGCAAACTGTTACACCCTGAAGATACCAAAAATGATGATATAATTTTTAAAGCAATTTATGAGTTAATATTAATTCATAATTATGATGATGCTTTAAGACTTGCTAATGAAAGTGGTAATTATACATTATCAATGATACTATTTGGAGATATTTTACCATATTTAGATCCAATCATCGATTCAAAATATATGAATGAAAGAAAATTAGAATTTGAATCAGCAACTGGTTGTAAACATAAATTATTATGGTATAAAACAGTTTATAAATTATCACAACAAAAGCATATAAATAAATATGAAAGAATGATCTATAGTTATTTAAGTGGATCAAGTATTCAAGAAAATTTAATGGAATCTAATAGTTGGGATAAATGGTTATTGCTATATTGTAATCAATCAATGATTTATGAAATTTTAAAATTTTATGAATCAATTTATTTTAATAATAATCAAGAAGATTTGGACAATATAAGTTTTAATAAACCACAAATTTCATCAATCCCATCAATTTTAAATATTTTATCAAAATCAGATTTAAAAATTTCTGAAATGAGTAGACATCCAATTAGAATTATAACTGGTGGTGTAATGATAAATAAAATTTCACCATTAATTTTTGAAGTTGTTAAAAACAAAGGAGGAGTTTATCAAAATAAATCATTAATTAGAATCTTAGTTCATTTATCAATTTTTCTTAATGCCGTTGAAATTGAACAAACAAAATCTGAAGATTTTACAAAATTAATAATTTCATATATTACAAAATTATCTGAAGATAATTTTTATGATTTAATACCTACTTATTTATCATTTATTCCAAATGAATTAGATTCAATTGAATGTTATTCAAAAATTTTAATGCAAATTCAAGATAAAGAAAGTAGAATAAATCAAATTCAAATTTGTAAGAAAATTCCATTTTTTATAAATTCATCAGATTTACAACCTGAAAATGAAAGAATTGAAATTATTTTAAAAAAAACTGTTGAAAAGATTTTAAACAAAACTAAAAATTATTATAAAAATTCAATTAATGAATTAATTGTAATTAAAGATAAACCTGAACAAATTGAAGATATTGATAAAGAATTATATGAGAGTGTTGATTGGTTTATTGCTAATTCAATGAATGAAGATACAATTTTAGCTTCTATAATAATTATTAAAAGATTTTTAATAGTTGGTAAATTATCTGCCTTAAAAGAATTTGCTAAAGGTAAAAATTTTAAACATATTATTAATAATTATGATAATGATATAAATACTAAAGATTTAATTCGTTCACAAAATAATATTGATAGTAATAATGGTATCGGTATTGATAGAGAAACAACTCCTTTACCAACAATCGCTGATGAACAAAAGGAAGAATTATTAAATTATGAATTATTTATTAAAGGTTTAATTTCAATTAATGAATGGAAAAAATTTATTGATAATCAAGGAAATTCATTTAATTCAAAAGATGTTGAGAATTCAATTGAAAAAACCACAAAAGAAATTTATAATTTGATTATGAATTGGTTTGTTAATTCAAATGATGAAATTTTAAAAGAATTAAGAAATCTTTATGTACCATATTTAATTATTGAATTACTACAAATTTATGAATTTGCAAGATTAAACAATTGGGATTACATTCATAAAGCTTTTGATTTAGTTAAACAAGTTGCAAATGAAGATGAAAATGATTTATTAAATTGTTTTATTTCTAGTGGTAGATTAAAAGAATTTTTAATTAAATGTGGTGAAGTTTCCTTAGTTGCAAGTGAAAAGGGAGTCAAAGGAATTTTTGTATAGAACGTTAGATGTATTATAGATAAATATAATTTTCATAACTCTTTGAAATGAAATGAAACTGAAAAAGAACAAAAAAGGTACTATACTTTGTTAGAGATTATTTACTTTTTTATAAAAACTTATTCATTATTCTTTATCTAAAAACTTTAAAAATTTTAAAAAACTACTAACTAATTTAATGCAGAAGCTTTCTCATATAATAAATCTACAACGTTGGATAAATTTTTAACTAAATCTAAAGAAGCTTCGTAAGTTGAATCTTTTCTAGGTTCATCATAAATAATTAACCAACCATTACCTTGATCTAAAACTCCATAAAATACTTTATCTAAAATCATTTGAGATAATTTACCTTCAACTTGTTGTAAATTTAAACCAATAGTTTTTGAAATATGTGATAATTCAACACAACTATAAGATTCAATAATTTTTAATAAATTTTGTTCTAATAAATTATCATATAATGAATTAAAATGATTTTTAATAATTTTATCAGATTTTAATTCATTTGAATAATTAACTAATGCAGTTTCAAAGTCTTTTAATGATCTATTAGAATATGCTTTAGCTATTGCTTTCATGGCATCAATATCTCTTGATTGAAATTTTATAACATTTTTATGACTTAAAATATTATTTATATCATCAACAAGATTTAACATAATTTTAGTTAATAACATATATTTTAAAACATCAATTGCTTTTGGATCATCTTGAGAATTATAACCTTCAAAAGATTCATAAAAATATGAAAATGCAGTTTTATAATCACTTTCTTCAGCATTTAAAATACCACTTTGACAATCTAATTCAGCTTGTAAAATTGTTGGACAATAAATTGAGTTTGCCGAAGTTCTTGCTCCAGTTAATGAAGCTCTAGATTTTGGAATATTTCTTAATGCATGATATATTTTTGATTCTAATAATTGAACTTCAACTAATGATGATTTATCATCTAATTTTTTATATTCTCTTAATAAATCAGTAATAATTTTTAAACTTTCTTGATAATTACCACTTTTATATAATAAATCACTTAATTTTAATTGTAATGATTGTCTTAAAAATGATAATTTATTTTCAATTGCCCAATCAATACTTTCCTTTGTTGCTGAAACTTGTAAATCAATTGTATTTGGAATATTATCAAAATCTTCAATTAATGCTTTAACAATTTTAGCTGTTTTAGATTTAGCAAAGTTCCCCAATACAACTCTTGAACTACTAATTAAATCTTTTAACTTAGTTGATTCCTTTTCATCTCTATAGATTTTACCTAATTCTAATATACTAAATTCTTGTTCTTGAAGTAATTTATTTGAAGGTAAATCTTTATTAACTTTCCCATTGATAATATCAAAATATTTAGCTTCAGCCCCAGCGTAGTTACCATTAGAAGATAACTCTCTGGCTTCTTGTAACGTTACTGATGGAGTGGACATTTTGCTCTTGTCTTGACTTTGATCTCTTCAATCTATTAATTGTCTGTCTCTCAGATATTTGCCATCAACAGCGACCGCGAAATCTTCTGAGACTTGATTTTGAGATTTTTCAGAATGAAAAAAAAGTTAGTTTGGCTCAATGTTGAGATCAAATTTTAAACTAAGGAGTCTAGGTCCTTTTCAAGGGTTAACAAGAAATTTAACTCATTCAAATGGTAATAAATCATCCCTTTTATTAGTTGGTATGAAATTTTCATCAAAATTGAGTTTAAATCAAGTGAGATACTATTCAGAACCATTTAAAACTAGTTCAAAAGAATTTCAAGAAAGGGAAAAGTTTACTAAATTACCAGCTTATAAAAGATGGGCACATTATTTCCAAAGTGAAGAATTTAATAAATCCATGACAAAATATTATATCGGTGGTTTCATTATTTGTTGTGCAGTTTTTTATTTTTATATGAGAGATATTTATTATGAAGAAAGACAAGTTAAAAAAATTGAAAAAAAATATGCAGCTGATCCAAAATCATTAAGTGAATATGAATATTTAAAATTAAAATCTCGTAGAAGAGAAAAATTAAAAGCTAAGGAAAGAAAGAAATATATGCTTTATCAATCTATGAGAAAACAATTTAGAAATAAACATTTACTTGATAAAGATGCAACTTTTAATCCAAGTCCTCAAGAACTTGAAGATTGGTATGAAGAACAAGTTGGTAGGAAATCAACTTCATCATCAGATGAAAAATCCAACAACAATGGTAAATCTGCTGTAACTGAATTAATTGATAAAGTTCATGAACCAGTTTTAGATAATTTTACTAATCATGATAATCCTAATATTGCTAAACCTGAAGATACTACTGAATTTTTTGAACAAAAAGCTGCTGAATATGATAATGAAATTAAATGGGAAGAAAGAGCTATGCTTTTAGGTAGAAGAAGAAGATGGATAATGAATCAACTACAAGGAGATGTATTAGAAGTTGCATGTGGGACTGGTAGAAATATTCCATATTTTAATTCAGATGCGGTTGATTCAATTACATTTTTAGATTCATCAAAAAATATGGTTGAAATAACTCAAAAAAAATTTAGAGAAAAATATCCAAAATATAAAAAAGCAGCATTCACAGTTGGTAAAGCAGAAGATTTAATTAATTTAACTAAAGGAAATGATAAAGTTAAATATGATACAATCTTTGAAGCATTTGGTTTATGTTCACATGAAGATCCAGTGAAAGCATTAAAAAATATGTCAGAATTATTAAGACCAGGGGGTAGAATTGTTTTATTAGAACATGGTAGAAGTACCTGGAAATTTATAAATAATCATTTAGATTTTAGATCTGAAAAAAGAATGAAAACTTGGGCATGTAGATGGAATTTAGATATTGGCGAAATTGTTGATGAATCAGGTTTAGATATAACTGTTGAAAAAAGGGTACATTTTGGAAGTACTTGGATGTTAGTTTGTAAAAAACCTGAAGATCCAATAAGGATGGAAGAAAAACCATTCTTAGATAAACTTTTCGGTAGAGAAACTAAGACAATTAGAAAGGAATAATTAATTTGTAAATAGTATGTATATATTAAAGATAAATTCCTTCCAGTTCTTTTCCTTTTTGTTCTTTTCCCTCTTCTGTAGAACTAACTTCCTCATCCTTTTCTTTTTCTTGTTGATCTTGTTGGCTTTTAGATTCCTTTGGGAGTAATCCTCTTTTAGATAGCTGTTCATCAATAGATTTTAGTCTTTGTCTTTGATTCTTAATTACTTCTTTATTCTCTAGTATAGTTTCTGAATATAACTTTATATCTTCTTGTTCTTGTAGGTTGCCCTCAGACTTTTTAATTTCTTCAGATAATTCATCATTTGTATCTTTTAGTCTCTGTAATGAATTAATTAATTGAGACTTTAATGAAATTAAAGTATCGTCAGTTACCTCTTCAATAGCATTCTTGAAGTCATTTATATCAATAGGTGTTGATTCTGATGACATTTTGACAACTTTTGATAACTCTGATCTCAATATTCTCAATTTTTTTTTTCAGTTCTTATAGTACGGTTTCTTTACTTTCATTAAATGTTAAGAAAGTTGAAAACAGTTATACCAAAATCATTGATACGAAGGCTTTCAACTGATATTCAAGTGCCTTCTATTCATCCATTACTTTTAAAACGAGCAGAATCTTTAAAAAATGAATTAAAAACTTTGGAATCTGAAATTAGTGATGGGAATTTTAGTATTGAAATTAATAAAAAATTTTCAACAATATCATATATAATTGAATCATATAATAATTATCAAAAAGATTTAGAAAATTTAAAAGATTTGCAAACTATTGATGATCCTGAATTAATCGAAGATGCTCAAGAAGAATTACAACAATTATTACCTAAATTAATTAAATCAAGTCAAATTTTACAAACTAAATTATTACCACCAACATTACATTCTGATAAAGCATGTATATTAGAATTAAGGCCAGGTGTTGGAGGATCAGAAGCTTCATTATTTACAAAAGATTTAAGTAATATGTATATGAATTTTGCAAATAATAAAAAATGGAAATTTAGTATAATTCTGGAACAAGAATCAAATAGTGGATTTTTAAATGAAATTATACTTAGTATTGATGAACCAGGATCATTTGATTTACTAAGACACGAAAGTGGTATTCATAGAGTTCAAAGAATTCCAAGTACTGAATCAAAGGGTAGAATTCATACAAGTACTTCAGCAATTGTGGTATTACCTAAAATGAGTACAGGTGATGAAAAATCTTTAGCAGATGATGAAAGACAATTTAAACCAGGTGAAGTTAGAATTGATACCATGAGAGCTGGTGGTAAAGGTGGTCAGCATGTTAATACTACTGATTCAGCAGTTAGATTGGTTCATATACCAACTGGTATAATTGTAGTTCAACAAGATGAAAGATCCCAACCTAAAAATAAAGCTAAAGCATTTTCAATTTTAAGATCAAGATTAGCAGCATTAGAAAGAGATAAAGAAATTGCTGAACAAAAAAAATTAAGAACTGATCAAGTTACAACAATAGATAGATCAGATAAAATAAGAACTTATAATTATCCACAAAATAGAGTAACTGATCACAGATGTAATTATTCACTTCATGATATTGAAGGATGTATGCAAGGTTATAAACTTGAAGAAATAATTGAAAAAGTTGAACAATCAGAATTTGAAGATAGATTACAACAATTAATTGATCTTAATTGATTAAGGGGAGCTATATATATATTGTAAATAGTAATATAAAAACATAAATGTGTTTGAAATAATAAAGAGTTTGACAGTCGTTTCCTATAAATATAAATCACACATAAAAATTTGTAGCCCTTATCACATGAACTATCTAACCTTCGCATATATCCCTCCTGTCAAATTCTTTGGTCTTTAATGATTTATCAGTTCCTTCAACTACTTTATCAACCCTTTCATCTAACTCACTGTTGGATATAATTTCTTAATCAAGAAGACTTATAGTGAAGAAACTTACAATAAATAGATCGAATTATATAACGAACCTTTCAAAGTTTTAAAAGATAGTAAAACAAGATAAAAGAATATGTTTTCATTTTATGGATTTCTTTACCTAGTGTATACTCCGGTGTATACGATAAGTACAATGATAAATAATAAAGTAATTTCTAAAGCTTGTGGTGACGAAACTTTAAAGAAATATGATGATTTACAAGCTAAAGCTGGACAAGTGTTAATTAATAGTTTCAAATTTGGAGATGAAACAGACGAATAGATGTATAAATAAATATATTACTTATTCTCTACTAAAAATCAATAATTAAGGTCTTTTATCTAGATTAATTTTCAAAGTTTACTTTACTGGCTTTGTATCTCTCTGCCGGAGGTAATAACCAAATGAGTATAAGTATTTTTCCTTTAGTAAAATCACAGATAATACTTAATTAATAATATTCATTTTAGAGTAGCTTACATTTATATCTTCAGTTTAATTTTTATTCACTTCTGGATCTGTTATTTGTAATTCTTTTACTTTTTCACTTTGTTTTTATCCAGTTTTGTGTAACTTCTTCTTTCAGCATTTTGTGGAACATTTAAGCTACATAATTAGAGAAGGAAAAAAACCTGAGTAATGTCCTCAATGTGGGATCCTCCTGTTGTATTGTTCTAGCATTAATGTTTGTAAATGTTTAAATTAGTACCCTTATTATCTCTAACGAAGAGTTGACTATCTAATAGAAAAGTCAAAAGATACTCGCTAACTTCCTAGTTAACCAATACCTTTCCAAATAACAAAATCAATAAAACACAGATAGACGCAATGAATATAACAAACAAATTACATTGAATTCACCCAACACCCAGAGTAGAGAAACCCAGATTTTAAACCCCATTTAATCCAGCATATAAGAACCGATTGTAATTTGGCCATATGTTCTAAACAACAAATTTTCAAATAAATGGTTAACAAAATGATTAAAAACTTCTGAAACCATAAATTACCCAATATTGAATAACACGCTATTAATTAACTCCAATTGTTTTCTCTCATCCATTAAATCTCCGAGATCTCATCAACTTATGCATCAACGGAAAAATATATCGAAAACAGAATGAGGTACTTAAACTTAATTAAACTATAAGAAATTAACTTAAACTTTCTTAATTTTTGTAGATATACCACTAGTTATACTTATTAAGTATTAATGAATTCTTATGAATACCTTTAAAAGCATTGCATAATTTGCAAAAAAAAGAGTTAAATTAAGGGATTTACAACTCCTTTGTTAGAGATTTCAAACATTTCTTACAACCTCCTTTTATTTTATTCCCCGTAGCAATCCAGGATCGTGTCGGACAGATCCTCCACTCTGAAAACGGAAACCATCATACCACATGTTTAAGGAAATAGCAGTTTAGCTATTGTAACTAAAATGTACAAGGGTCTTTTTCATTCACTGTATATATTGATTACAATTAGCTAGTTTAATCTATTGATAATTAACAGTACATTGAAGGTGACAATAAATACTCACCTGAGGGACAAAATGCGACCCCAAAAAAAAATTCGATGAGACCCTAGAAAGTAGGGGTTTAAAAAGGGAGAGAAATGCCTGAGAATATTCAATTGAATGGGATTTACAAGAGATACAAAAGATATATTGACACAAGATATTGGAGTTTTAGGGAGAACAGATAGAGAGAAATATTTTAAAGATAAAATTCATTCACTGCATATTTTTTTGTTGTTAAATAGAAGAAATTGATTATTTTGAAGTATCAACAACATATCTACCAATAACTTTACCTTGTTTCATTAATTCAAAAATCTTTGGTAATTCAGATAAACCAGCAATTTTAATTGGGCATTTGACTAAACCTCTTGCAAAGAAATCAATTGCTTCAGCGGTATCAGCTCTGTTACCAACATAAGAACCTTTAATTGAAATAGATTTTAAAACACTTTCGAAAACTGGAGCAACAACTTTTGCACCAGCTGGTAAACCAACTAAAACTGAAGTACCACAACTTCTTAAATATTCACAACTTTGAGAAATAGCTTTTTCAGAAACTGAAACATTAATAGCACCATGAGCACCACCATCAGTTGCTTCAATAACTTCTTTAACAATATCTTTTGATTTTAAGAAATCAACATAATATTCAGCACCTAAACTTTTACAAAATTCACCTTTTTCTTCACCACCATCAATTGCAACAACTCTATAACCCATAGCTCTTGCATATTGAATAGCTAATGAACCTAAACCACCCGCAGCACCAGAAATGGTAACCCATTGACCAGCTTTTAAATCAGCAGTTTTTAAAGCTTTATAAACAGTGATACCAGCACATAAAATTGGAGCAACTTGAGCTAAATCAGTACCTGCTGGAATTCTAGCAGCTTGAACAGCATCAGCAGTTGCATATTGTTGGAAAGAACCATCATGAGTACAACCTGATAAATCAGCGTGAGCACAATTTGATTCATTACCATTATAACAAAATTCACAAGATAAACATGAACCATTTAACCATTTAATACCAGCTAAATCACCAACTTTCCAACCAGTAACATTTTCACCCATACCAACAACAACACCAGCACCTTCATGACCACCAACTAATGGTAATTTATTAGTAACTGGCCAATCAGCCGCATGAACATGAATATCAGTATGACAAACACCAGAATATTTAACATTAATTAATAATTCATTTGGTTTTGGAACTGGAACTGGAATATCTTTATATTCTAATGGACCTTTATCAGTTTCAAAGATGATAGCTTTTTGAGTTTTTGGAATTGACATTATATTTCTTTTAATTAAAAATTTAAATTGTTGATTAAATCTTATTGATTTAAAATTATAATTTAATTTAACGAAATTCATATCCCTTTTATAGTTTTTTTTTTTTTACTTTTCTTTTGTTTTCAGCAGAAAATCTGAACTATGTAGTAATTTAGCAGGTTAAGGTTTGTCGAATAGTTTTTCATAGTTTGTCTCCCTATTTTCATCAGTTGATCCCTGCATATAGTACGGTTTTTGCATCAACTGATTTTTCTCATTCTTCACTCCGAGAACAGACCACTAATTGCATATTTTTTTCAACCCCCCTAAAAGAAGAGATAAAAAGACAATATTTAGATCATACCACATATATTAATACACACTCCATATACCACTCTATACTACCCATAGAATATGCTACTAATACTCTTGACACCAATTATATAGAATAATTTAGAAGGCTTGGAAAACTCTGCTAAAAAGTCCTGTTTTTGAGGTCCTGGAAAAAAGACCAATAGAAAAATAGGAGCAAATTCGGATTTTGGATGTGCTTGTTGGCATTTTTAGTCTTTCATTCTTTTTACCCACTTTATCGCATAATTTAAAAATAATTGTCGTGCATTAGATGGTATGATTTCCCTGTATAAACTTAAACCTATTCGAATTTTTATATAATTAAGAGTTACAAATAATCCCGTAGTGTTATGATGTTTTTGAGATATATTTTCGAATGTTTTAACTCTCCTCTCTCTCTCACTTGGAAAAAATGGCTCATTTTTAGGGTAGAGATAATTGTTGATAATTAGTTTCTGAAAATTGGTGTTTTTCCTATCTATTATTAGTTTCGATTGAATTAGGTAATTTTAATTGGGTTTATGATAAAAAAATTGTTGTTGTATTTCATTGCTTAACTCCAGAAAATTCAACTATGAACATTGAAAAAAAAAATTCAGCTTTTAGGTGTGAATTTCTCAGGGCTTCCAACATCTAATACAATTGTTGGTTGAAAATAAAAAACTTAATATGAAAAGAATAACAATATCTTAAAAACGAAAACTGGGGTAAATCGGAGTTTTATTTTAACTTTATAAACTAAACTCCCTAAAATATTTTCATAAATACTGTTTTTAGTTATGTTTATCCCAAACTCCAGATTTACAGTTCTGTCATTGCCTAGTTAATCATTAGTTTTTTCAAAAAAAAGAACTTTACCCCTAACTTTAACACCCTTTTTCTTTCTTAACACCAAACTGTTTAATCTCTTAACACCTAATACATACTTTTAGCTTGTAATCTCGTGTTTTTTCTCTCGTCTTTTAAGAATAAATGGTCTTAAAGAGCAATAATATTGGAGGGGTTGGGGCGATTAGAGTTGATCTTAACACCTTTTAATCTTGTGAATCGTAAACAGCATAAAAGGAAATATGTGAATTTGATATATATTAGATGCATTATTGACTTTATTTACTTTTATCGCTTTCTCCGGAAAATCAACAATCTTTTTAGGGAAGAAGAAGATCATGAAGAAAAAAAAATCAACTTTTTCTTTTTCAATTCTTTCTTTCTCAATAATAGTTCAATGGTCTTGGTTCCCATTTATCATCTTGAATAAACTCAATTAATGTTTTAGAACCGGTTTGTAATAATGGATGTCCACTAACAATACTTAAAAATTTTTCTAAACCTTGTCTACGTTTTTCAATATTTAAGTCATTAAATTTATTTGAATTTAATAATATTTTACCAGGTAGTGAAGGTATTATTACTCTTGAAGTTTCAGTTTCTAATATTTGTTTTAATTTAACAAAATCTGAATACCTTCTACGTACTCTACTTTGACGTCTTTTAAATGCTGGAATGTTTGTCCTGCAAACAACTTCATAATCAGTAAATGCCTCTCGTGAGTAACTGTGGGTTTGAGGATTTATTACCTAAATATTTAGTTAGTATTCAAATGTCTTTTTAATAACCAAATTCAATGATATAATATAACATACCTCTATTTCTAAGAAATTCTCTGGTTCTCCATATAATTCATTAAATGATTGAGCTTTGGGATTACTATTAATTATTTCACTAATTGGTTTAAATGGTTTGGACATAATTGTGATCAAACCGCGAAGTTTTTTGATAAGATTTTAAGGAGTTTTCCAGATATCAAGAAATTTTGATATTCTTGTGACTTGAAGATGTTATTGTGATTTGTAGTTATTATTGATTTTATGACATTAATATAATAGCTGTAGAATAACATGACGTTAAATGGGAAGTCAATTGATATCAAAAGGTGTACCTTTTAAAAAAAATGTCCACCCTACCTCACGTGATATTTTTAACTTAATTTTATCTAATGAGTTTTTACAGAAATTATGCACAATTAAGAGGTTAAGAAATTAACAGGAACTATATAATTACAAAATATTCACTCGTGTTCTACAAAATTTCTTCTACAAAATTTCATCTAATCAATTTCATCTGTATCTGATTTTGTTGAAGCAAACTTTCTAGCTCTAATTCTTCTATTAAATAAAATATCTATTTCTTCAAGTGTTCTATCTCTGGTTTCAGGAATTCTGAAAAATGCCCAAATTAAAATTGGGAAACCTGTACCAAACCGAAAAAATCCTGTTTTACCTTTTGAATTTGCTTAAGTTGGATTTAATAAATATGGTTGACTTATCCTTTCTAATTAACCACCATGGAGTTTCATGAGAAAAATAACCTGAAGTTAATAACGGGATTGCCCACATACCATTGAATTGAAAATGGAATTCTACAACTCATTCAGCACCACTACTCATAGACATTTTAAGAATAATTCCACATAATAATTTACCTAGAGCCCAACATAAATTAGTAAAACTTGTCATGAAAAGAAGTAATGGAATGCATCCAGAACAGACTAAAGAAGGAAGATAAAAAGAAAACCCCAGGAGTACCTGCCAAAGTTTGGCCAACGAATAATACTAGAACCTTATTCCAAATGGTCTATTGATGGTTTGTACTTTTCTGTACTCATTTTTTTATGAAGGTATTCACTATTGTACCAAGGTTTATTAGAAATATCCTGAGGGGTCTGGGGTGCTACCCAAGTTTATATACTTAAAGTTTACCAAGAACAGTTCTTTCTGGAAGAAGTTGACTTTCCAAGATATATCGTGTCCTCTAATGCATTAGGTCAGTCTCAGTTTTAGTTCTGATTTTTGTTTTTTTTTTTTGCAGCCATAAATTATTCTTGGTATAATAGTGAACTAATTGTAAAATCCCCAGTTTTCAAACAAATATGGAGAATACTTATATGCAAAGTTGGATAATATATCTGAAGTATAAATCATCTACACTTCCTTTACAGAGATCCTTAGCAGAGTTTCAGCCGCCGTTTCTGGATCTAAAGTATTCGATCTAGAACACATCAAAAAAAGCCATTATTATTTACGATGATAGTTTTTGTGGAGTTAATTACATATTCCATGGATTTTATAGGCGATTAACTTTTTCACTCCAATTTGTCATTTAGTGGCTTCCATACTACCTTCCCCATACTTTGAACTAAATCATTGAAATTCATTCCTTGTTGCGCTGTTAAGTTTATACGTTAAGAAATTGTTAGTTACAAGAAATCTTAACCTTTTTTTATTATTAATAGTAGTGCCTTGCTCACAAAGCTGATGGTACCAAAGAGAGCGAGAGAAAGATCAGATCTAGTGATGCGAAGAGGGGCAGAAAAAATTGGGTTTTTCCAGGTAAAGAAACATTGAATATAATAAAATTGAATCTAATTTGTCCAATTTACACATGGTTAAATTATGAAGTCATTTAAAATCAAAATAAATGAAAGGGCAATCTTATAAAATTCCATTTATTAATTCTTAAAATTCCTTCCCTTTACTAGTGGTGTACAACAGGATCGGAAAATTTGTCGAAAATTCTACTGTCAACATCACTAAGGAAATTTTCTCGCATTTTATAAAATCTGGGGTATAAAAAGGTCAATG
The DNA here is from genome assembly GCA_030581595.1 of Yamadazyma blattariae. Lineage (NCBI taxonomy): Eukaryota > Fungi > Ascomycota > Pichiomycetes > Serinales > Debaryomycetaceae > Yamadazyma > Yamadazyma blattariae. The sequence continues at coordinate 202,409 of JAKTTU010000016.1, forward strand.
AATTATCATAAATTTTCAGTATAATATAGTTATTATTACAATCCACTTTTCTATATACAATCATGGATTACGGTATTGATAGACATGTCCAAACGGACACTAAATTTACTAGAGGAATGTGGGAATTAAATCAAGGTGTTGAAATTAAATGGGCTACTGAAGGTTTTAAAACAGTTGTTGATAAAGATTCAATTTATACTTTAGCTTCATCAAAAATTTTAAGAGGTAGAGGTGATCAATTAAATGCTGGTACTTTATCAACTAAATTAACTTCCCCAAGTGAAGGTGTTATTGGTTTTGAAGCTTATCATCATTATTCAAAATATATTAATAATAAAGAACCAAGATATCAATTATATCCTGATAAGGATTCAATTGTTAAAACTACTACTCATACTGAAGATTTATCAACTTTAAGTGCTGGTGATGTTACTGCTAGTGTTTCTAAAAAACAATTTGGTATTGATTTTAAAGATGGTGATAAATTATTAACTAAATTAGGTTTTAGATCAGTTGGTCATGTAGCTGATTCAAGATATCCAAAAGTTGGTGCTACAACTAATAAAGCTTCAACTTATATTACCACTCAATTACATTTATCAGTTGGTGAAAAATTATACGGTTTAGGTGAAAGATTTGGACCATTTTTAAAAGGTGGTCAAAGAGTTGAAATGTGGAATGAAGATGGTGGTACTTCATCAGAATGGACTTATAAAAATGTTCCATTTTATATGTCATCAAGAGGTTATGGTGTTTTCGTTGATTCACCATCAAATGTTGTTTTTGAATTACAAAGTGAAAGAACTACAAGAGTTAATATTACAGTTCCTGGTGAAGGTGCAAGAATTTATATTATTAATGGACCAGATCCTAAAAAAATTTTAGAAAGATATGCTAAATTAACTGGATTCCCAGCTTTACCACCAGCATGGACTTTTGGTTTATGGTTAACTACATCATTTACTACTGATTATGATATTAAAACTGTTTCATCATTTATTCAAGGTATGAAAGATAGAGAAATTCCATTAAGAACATTCCACTTTGATTGTTTCTGGATGAAAGGTTTCCAATGGTGTGATTTTGAATTTGATCCTGAATTTTTCCCTGATGCTAAAGCAATGTTAGCAAAATTGAAAAAAGATTTTGATATTAAAACTTGTGTTTGGATTAATAGTTATATTGGTCAAGAATCTGCATTATTTAAAGATGCTGATGCAAAAGGTTATTTAATTAAAAACATTGATGGTTCAAGTTATCAAACTGATTTATGGCAAGCTGGTATGGGTATTGTTGATTTTACTAATCCTGAAGCTTGGAAATGGTTCCAAGATCAATTAGCTGCATTAGTTGATTTAGGTGTTGATTCATTTAAAACTGATTTTGGTGAAAGAATTCCAGTTAAAGATGTTAAATATCATGATGGTTCAGATCCTGTCGCAATGCATAATTATTATACTTATTTATATAATAAATGTGTTTTTGAAGTTTTAGAAAAGAAATTAGGTAAAAACGAAGCTTGTCTTTTTGCAAGATCAACTACCACTGGTGGTCAACAATTCCCAGTTCATTGGGGTGGTGATTGTGAATCATCTTTTGAAGCTATGGCTGAATCATTAAGAGGTGGTTTATCATTAACTTTATCTGGTTATGGTTTCTGGTCACATGATATTGGTGGTTTTGAAGGTTCTCCAGATGCTGCAGTTTATAAAAGATGGTGTGCTTTTGGTTTATTATCATCTCATTCAAGATTACACGGTTCTGGTTCTTATAGAGTTCCATGGAATTTTGATGATGAAGCATCTGTTGTTTTAAAAAAATTCACTGATTTGAAAATAAGTTTAATGCCTTATATTTATTCAAAAGCTATTGAAGCTCATAAAACTGCCACTCCAGTTATGAGAGCTATGTTATTAGAATTTCCAAATGATAAAATTGCTCAAATTTGTGATACTCAATTTATGTTAGGTGATTCATTATTAGTTGCTCCAGTTTTCAATGGTGAAGGTAATGTTTCATATTATGTTCCAAAAGGTAAATGGTATGGTTTATTAGATGGTAAAATTAGAGAAAGTGCTGATGGTAAATATTTTGAAGAAGTTCATGATTATAAATCTTTACCATTATTAGTTAAACCAAATTCAGCTTTTGTTACCGCTGGTCCAAATACCAAAATCACTAAACCAGATTATGCTTATCATGAAGAATTTTTAGTTAATATTTACGATGTTGTTGATTCTCAAACTGTTAAGATCCCAGATATTAATAAATTAGGTGAATTTATTGGTGAAGTTACTATTACTAAAACTGATAAAGGTTATGATGTTGCAACTTCTGGTAAAGTTTCTAAAACTTATTATGTTAAAGTTCTTGGTAATAAAGTTACCAATAATGGTGAAACTGATTCATTCGGCAATACTATTGTTAAAGCTTCAGGTAAAGTTTCAATTGAATTAGCTTAGATTGTCTTTATAGATGTTCCAATAAAATCTTATAAAAATATACATTTCTACTTAAAAATACTCCCCTATACTCTTTTTCCTTTGAATAGACTAATTTGGATGATTATCTTTTTGGTTGATTATCTTTTTGGCTGGTTATCTTCTTGGTATTTCATTTTCAATACCGAAAAGGACATGATTAATAGCTGGTACTTTATTAACAAAATTACTACCTTCAGCATAAATTGGACTCCATAAAAGGAAAGCACCTAATGAAACCCCCCACCATCCAACTACTGGAATTCTGCGAGTTATAATTTGAAAATATGTTAATCTTTGCATGCTTCTATCTATCTTTTTAGAATATACTACTATAGTTCTGGAAATAAATCGTAAGATTTGGAACTTTTTATATATAGATATTTAGTCACATATTGTGTTTAGTCACTGTGAGCCATTTAGTTACGGCCGTTGATAATCGGGTGGAATTTGTGGGAGGAAAAGAAATTCTGGATTTAAAAAGCCTAAAGAACCTTCTCTTTTTAAATCAGCGATCAATCTATAATGGAAAAGAAATGGTGAATTAATTATTGGATTTTGAGATTTAAAATAACTGTGGCTCTTATTGATGTTAGAGGGTCTATCTATTGATCTAATCTGATGAGCATATTTAAATTGATAAAAACCAATGGGTTTTTAGTATACTTTTTTTTCATTTCAAAGGATTGGAAGGTCCATTGGGGACTAGATCTCTTTGCTTAATAATAATTCACTATTGTATAAACCAATTAAAACATTTCTTAAAGAATTTCAAAGACTTTATTCACGGTAATATAAAATCGTGACAATATTTGACATTCATTACCAGGAAGTGCAGGGACGAAAAAAAAATCCACTATTCATGTCGAAAATCCTATAAGCTATCGAATTCCAAGGAGACGAAATTGTTAAGACCTTTGGGGGAGAATTAGGAATCAATGATTTCTAGGTTGTTATATTTTACCATCATTTCCCAAATGAGTCACTCTAGAGAGAGATTAAAATAAGTATTTGAAAAAGAAATGAAATTCATTCGTATATTCTAGGCATTATAGGAAGGATAGGGTACCCAATATTATTTTCTTTAAAACCACCAATACCACTAATATTTATAATTAAATTAATGGGTATTACTGTTTTTAGGAACATCATTAATCAAATTACTTGATTTAACAATTAAGACTGGACCAAAACCGAAAACTCCAGCCAATGTTGACCAACTAATTAAGTATGGGATTCTTTTACTAGCTAAAATAATTGTTCTTTTCATCTCTATAATTCTAGCTACTCTTCATCCGAACCACAAGATACAATGTTTAAATAGTTTTTCTAAGCGACCAAAGTTATAACATCTGATGGTTTAGATGATTAAACCATAGAATATAAACGATCAATAACCTTTCTTGTTGTTGGGTGTAATGAAAACTCAGCCATTGAAAATTGATACCTGTTATTTTTAGTTAATTTTACCCCTAATATAAAATATGCTTTAATAAGAGTAAAAGGAATTGTTTATTTTGATGCATAGCTGTAAACTTCTTAATTAGTAAATTCTAGGTGCTCAAAGATTCAGAAGAAAAGAATAAAACAGTAGAACTAGAACTAGAACAGAATTAGAACAACAAACTGCAAAAAGGGAGAAAATAAATAAAGCAAGAGAAAAAGAATGAGATGAAGAATCGTGAATCTATATTTAACATGCATACGTAACTGAATAATTATTTTTTTTAATTATTTTTCTTTGAAATAAATAACTTAATGGTGTCTGTAAACAGTATCATTAATTGGAGGAACATTATGAATCATTTTAGATGCTTCAGCAGCCATAGTTGGCCAAGTTAAAAAGGTTGCTAAACCAGTACCCCATAATGCAATATATGGTAATCTTCTTGCCATTAATTGAGTATAAGTAGTTCTTGCTAACATTTTTTAAACTTAAATTTGATTTAATTGATTTGAATTGATTGATTTGTAAAACTAACTGATTAAAGTTGTAGTTGGGTGATGATAAAAGTTGGAGAATTCATCGTTTATTTATACTAACCAACTTTAAAAAATGGTGCAACTATTATTTTGGTTGCAAAAAAAAAAATCTCGTGAGATTTAAAAGTGGTGTTATTTTTTCAGTGGTCACTGGTGATTTTGCCAGAAAGTCACATTGACAGAAATCAGTGGGAGAAAAAAACATGTTAGTTATAATATTGAGATCATATGTTAATACTGGAGTTTAGGACTAATTATGTCTATGGTAAATTGGTTGATGGGTAGAGGTTTAAGTAGGATTAATTGATTTTTGGTGATAACTAGGATTTTAGTATTGGTGTTTGCGCACGACCTCTTCGCAATCTAAATTTCTTTTATGGTGCTATGATTCAGATTAAGGAAGAGACCATTAATTCAACGGGACTGATCGGGCAAACTAAGAGATTCTCGAAGAGTCAATTTAGAGTAGAGAAGTAGACTCTAACAAAGGAAAACATATATACACCCCAATAACTATAAACTAATTTTTATTCATTTTTATTCATTTTAATTCATTTTTATTCATTTTAATTCATTTTTTTGTCTCTTTAATTCCACAGAATATCTAAAATATCTAAATCTTTATCAATCTAAATTGTCTAAATCTTTATCAATCAAAATTGAAATTTGTATTTTAATTTTAATTAAAAAATTTTGATTTATCTAAATATTCTTGTTGAGCAGCAAAAGTATTTTCAATTGGATTTGAATCAGATAATATACCAATTCTCATATTTGCTAATAAATTATGAGCAGCATTTGAATGAGCATAAACAGCACCATTAAAAGCTTCAGTTGCATCTTTACCTAAAGAAGCTCTAATTAAAGCTTGACCACCAGGATGTTCTTTAATAAAAGGTTTAACATTATGAATTATACCACTAATTAAAATAAGACCTTCCTTTTTAGCTCTTTCATTAAATTCTTTTTTATTCCAAACTGGTAAATCTTTAACTTCTGATCCCCATTTTAAATTTAATTTTAATTGATTTAATTTTTTTTGTTGTTGTTGATAAATACCTTGATTAATTGCATTAGTTGAAAAAGTTCTTAAATTTGAAGCTAAACCTAATTTTGATAAAATCCAAATTGTAACTTTAGTTGGATCATATTGATACCATTTTAAAGCATTTCTATAATCTGATGGGAATTCATGATGGAAATTATGATAACCTTCACCAAATGTAACTAAGGCAGTTAATGGATGATCTCTTGGAGTTCTTCTATCATCAAATGGTTGAGTACCAATCCAATGAGCTAAAGAATTAACACAAAATGTAACTTGTTGAATGAAAAAACTTCTAATAATTCCACCATAAATGAAACCACCCCAGTAATCATTCCAAAAAATTCCACAAATTAATGTTGGTAAAATATATGCCATAAATAAAACTAATGATAAATAATGTTGATGTTGAAATTTAACAACTGGATCACTAATTAAATCACTAATATCTGCTCTTGCTCTAAATTTTGGATTTGGTTTAGTTAATAACCAACCCATATGACTATGCCATAAACCTTGTCTTGCATCATAAGGATCTTTAACAGTATCAGTATATCTATGATGAACTCTATGACCATGAGACCACCATTTAATTGAACCTTGAATTGCACCAGCTCCAAAAAGGGCAAAGAAAAGTTTAACTGGATATGACATTTCATAAGATTTATGAGCCCAACCTCTATGATAACCAGCAGTAATTGAAAGACCTGAAAATACATAAAATAAAAATGATAAAATTAATGTTTTATAATTTGGAATATAATTAATTGCTTGGAATGTACCATACATTGGAATGAAAACAACTAAAATCATATTAAGCCAATTAATATGTTGATACCAATTTGATAAAGTCCATGGTTGTTCACTAATATGTTTAACTTCTTTACTACCATCTTTCTCGGTAGCTTCCTTTTGTTCCTTTTGTTGTTGTTGTTTTAAATCTTCAGTTAATTGTTCTGCAGTGACTTCAACTAATGATTTTGTACCCATTAATTTACCACCAATCCCTGAAGCAACAATTCTTGGATTCTTTTTATTGGAACCAGCTGCAATTGCATTAAGTGCAGTTAAATCAACTATATCTAAATTATCAGACATCTTCAAAACTAAACTTAATTTAAAATTATATTTAAACTGGATTTAAAATTATATTTAAACTTGATTTAAAATTGATTTGATTTGGACTTTTGACAGTTGTGAAAAAAAAAATTATGTGGATTTGAAAATTAATTTATATAAAAAATTGTTGGGCTGCGATTTTGCTATGTGAAGGAAACATGGAAATAGCAGTTTATTAAAAGAAACTTTTGGTTGCAATAGGAACTGAACTTTTAATTGGCCCCCCTGAGAGAAGAGAATATCTTAACCCGATTACACTGTTAAGACCGTCGTAAGTAGAGTTTTATCAGATGGTGGATAACAATAGACAGTATCAACGGTATTAAAGATCTCAAAATGAGTGTTAACCTCAGCTTAATCTCTCCTTATCAGATTTTAAATTGTTGGAAATCTCATCAAAAAAAATTTTTGTACTGGTTACGTAAGTCCTTACGTAACACTCGATTATATAATACAGTAGGGTGTTATTATGTAATCACATTGTAAATTAAATTTTAAGGCAAAATGATTTTAATTAAATACCCAATTTTTAGAATTTATACCGAGCTTATTAAATTGCTTAATAGATAAGAGAATGTAATAACCTTAGTAAGATTAAATAAACATTAATAATGAGGATAATGAGGATAATGATGATAATAGTGATAATAATGATAATCTCTCAAATCACAATAATTCAATTAGCAATCTCTCAATCTCTCAAATAGTACGATAAAATGTGGTTTGATAAAAGATAAAAATCATTCAATATGTAAATTGTTGAGTTGTTGAGTTAACTTAACGTTAACTGGAGATCCATGATACACTGGTTAACTTTAGTAATTCATGAATGAACTGATATTCATTTAACTTTAAATTATCATTTTAACCATCATACCATGGGTAGAGAAATGAAAAAATGGGTGGGAAATGTGTGTATTAATTAACTTTTGGCTTGTGATATTTTTTGGCACGGCTGAAGGATAATTTTAAAATTATGGTAAAATGTAAATAAAAGGGTACTACTGACTAATCTTAGGTTGATCTTTTGTTAAAACTCTAAATTTGTAATTTGCTTTGATTTACTCTACTTTGCGTTTTCATAAGTATTGGTGTTTTCTTAGTTTATTTATAATTGATCTAGAAATAGAGGGAAATTTATGAGGGAAATGAGAGTGAATAGTTAAAAAAAAAAAGAGCCATGATTTCCTTATAATTATTGTCTTTTCTTGTTGAATTGGTACTATATTAGTTAAATCAATTAGTATTCATCATCTGGAAAACATTGTATTTTTTTATCTTTTTTATTTTTCTGATTTTATTTTGAATTTTTTTAGTTCTGTGCAAAGCTGTGAAATTCACAACACCTGCTTTTAGTTGATAATTGGAGGTTAGTAATATAATTAATAACGGAAGAGCTACTTACTCTTTTGAACTAAGATCTATTAACACTTTTTGTTTAAATGGCCATTAAGTGAATATTTTATCATAGAAAGTAACGAAGACGATTACTTTATCCTCTTTCAAAACAACTTAATATAATAAAATATAATATAATATAATATAATATAACTTCCATACTCTTACTTATGAACCATAATCACACTATAATCTACACACCATACCTTATACACTAGCCCTTAGAACAGCTTCAATTCGTTTGATTATATTTTTCAAATCAATTATAAAAGTTTAATTGATTTAGGACCCTGAGACTTTTTTGAATGAGGCACAGAGTCTAAACCCCAGTTGATTGTCTTTTTTTATACCCCTATTCCTTCGTTAACAACAAAGTAATAATTCATCCACTAAGAAAATGTAGATCATTAGTGCAAATGAATGCATATATCAAGGTAATGAATTTTGTGTGGGAATGGAAATTTGAAAAACTGGATACTTAATATCATTTTCATTGGGTCATTTAAGTCATTTGAAGTCAGAATTTGAGTTAAAGGAACCAAAAAAAACCTCCGGCAATTTTATACCGATTATTAAGAATACTAAGTAAATACTAGGAATTCCAAAGAATTTCAGGTAATTTAAAGTTAAAGAATTAATAATTAAGTGGGTGTGTCTCTTTACTTTATCATAAAAAATTGAAATACCCTGACTTGGTGGGATTCTTAGTTAATATGTCTGAAAACATCTCTAATAATGTCAATTTTAAATCATTCTCAAATTTAAAAAAAAGACCTTATACTCTCCTATATAATCAATACTATATATACTCATCTATATCTAAATTATAAACTATTTCTACTCCTATACCATTATAAATTCAACGTATTAATTGGTACTTGCAAAATTACCCATTGAGAGAGAAAAGTCTAAAAATTTCGCAGTCATTGAAAAACTTGACAAAAATCTCAAAAATCAACTGATAAACGTCAAACTTTGTGGAGATTAAATACATTTTCAAAATTATTTATTTTTTCCACTGAAAGAATTTAATCAATAAGCACAAGGTTATACAGTATATACTACACTGAAAAGAATATTTATATTTAATTGAATTATTTTAAGTATTTTTATTTTCCCAATTGATTTGTAAATTTTAGTTTTGCTGAAAAATAAAAATTACCATCAATCTTATTTGCTATAGGGGTACCTAATTGATAATTGTTATTTTCCATTAAATTAAGGAAGTTAGAAAGTAAAGGAAAGTTAAAGAAGAAAGTTAAAGAAGAGGGCAAGATAATAAAATGAGTAATTTTAAACCAACATCACCTAAAATGCCTGATAGAAGTCCATCAATTTCTCATCAATCAAGTCATTCAAGTCTTCATCCACCAGTTTCTCATAATAATAATATTCATCATTCTCATCATTCTCATGGTGGTAGTAATGGAGGATCAATCCCCATTCCTAATGCATCATCATCAAGAAAACCATCAATTGTTGAATTATTAAGTTCACCACCACCATTACCACAACAAACTAATAATAATGATGATATTAATTCATTTAATTTATCAAGAAATAATTCAATTAGTTCAAGAAGTTTATCAACTATAAATGATTTATTTGAAATTCAGTTAACTGAATTAATTGAAAAAAATAAATTAATTAGTATTGATGAAAGTTATTCAATTCAAAAAGCTTTTGAAATTTTAAAAAATAATAATTTAACAAGTGTACCAGTTAATACTACTCATTCAAATGATTCAAATATAATTAATTGTTTAACATTTGATTATAGTGATTTAAATACTTATTTATTATTAATTATGAATAAAATTTCATTAAATGATTTAAATAGTGATTTTGAAGGATTTTCAAAAGAATCTTTTAATAATTTAGTTTCAAAAGCAAAAAAGGGTGAAGAAGTACCAGTTGATTTTATTATTAAATTACATCCAAAAAATCCATTTATTAAAATAAATGAATTTGAAAATTTATTAACCGTCATGGAAATTTTAGGTAATGGAGTTCATAGAATTGCAATTACAAATAATTTTAATGAAATTATTGGTATATTATCTCAAAGAAGATTAATTAAATATATTTGGGATAATGCAAGAAGATTTAATAATTTAGAATATTATTTTAATCAAACAATTGAAGATTTAAAAATTGGTTCAACAAATCCAATTACAATTTATGAAGATCAATATTTAATTGATGCATTATATAAAATGTTTAATGAAAGAATTAGTTCATTAGCAGTAATTGATCGTAAAGGTTTTTTAATTGGTAATATTTCAATTGTTGATGTTCAAAATATAACTTCAAGTCAAAATTCTCATTTATTATTTAAATCAGTTTTAAATTTTATTAGTTATAATTTAAGTCAAAAAGGTATTGAAGAAGGTAAAGATCAATTCCCAATATTTCATGTTAATAAATTAAATGGTTTAGGTAGAATTATTGCAAAATTAGTTGCCACTCAATCTCATAGATTATGGATTGTTGAAACAAATCAATCAATACAGCAATCAAATTCAGGTTCAATTTCTTCATCATCAAGTGGTAATAATAATAATACCCATGGTAGTTCAACTCCAACACCATCATCAACACCTGCTCCTCCAACTCCAATAAATACTAATACTAACGCAAATACAATTCTGAATATGATTGAAGATTTTTCAAATTCTGAATATAGTAAACCAGGGAAGTTAATTGGTGTAATTACATTAACTGATATAATTGGATTTTTAGCATCAATTAAATCAAATGGTAAAATTGATCCTCAATTTGCAAGAAATCAAAGAAGAAGATCAAGTACTTCAACTAGAAGTTCAATGGATAATCAAGAATTTAGAAAATAAATGTGTCCCCCCTCTACGCCCTCTCTTTCTCTAGTCTCTTTCTCTATTCATTTACTTCTTATCTCTACCTCTCCCCCTTAGCGCTTTCCATGATTATCTTAGTTTTATTCACACATACATACACCTACATTTACATTAATATATTCATTTTCTATTACAATTACAACTACGTAAAGAGATCATTGATATCAGAGAATACACTACTTCTTATCTTCTCATCTCATTCTTTCTATTTTTATCCTTCTTTCTCTTTTTTTTTTTCAAATTCAATTCATATCTTCAACTTACGACTTACAACTTACAATCATATATATCCCCATGCACTTCTTCCATTGAATAGATAATCAGAGTTTCAACAATTGTTCAACTGAAAACCCTACTACTTTTGATCTCAAAATTTTTCGTCTCGTATTACCCTATTTCCTAATTCGTGTTCTATATTATTCTTTAACATTCTTCCCAAATCTATTAAGGAGGAAGTGTTAATTACCAGAAAAAAAAAATGAAAATTCTTCTTGTAGTACTTCCCACCAACAATTTCTTCTTGCCACCCAATTGTTCTTGAAAGTTTTTTTTTTTGCAAAAAATTTCTTCATTTTTCACTGGTTTCTTTTTAGTGTTTCACATTGATAGAGGCAACAATAAAGAGACTCAGTTAAACAGATTAAGTATAATAGAGATGGGAATTGAATTAGGAAAAAACCCACTGAATGATACTTAGAATTGACTAGGGTTGATTTTAAGTTGAATTTGATAACTCAATTACCCATATAAAATTATACTTGCAGATCTGTTTTTAAAAGAGTTGATAGTTATATTTTAGTGGTTTTTTTAGATGCTGGGTCGCCCGACATTAGCGCAGATAAAACTATAATGGGGGAAAAAGATTACACCAACTCAATTCTTTTCCAAGATCAATTGGATCCAATTGAAGAGGGTAATTGAAGAGGCCATTGAAGTGGCGATGTCTACCAGACAATGTATTGAGGTAAGTCACTAAATTAATTTGAAAAATCCAATTTAAAAGTTGGATATGGTTAAAGTAAAAATTTTTAGAGAAACCTATGGGACACCTGCTCTACGACATGCCATCGCAAAAATTTTCAACTATAAATTACCTCGTCCACCCTGAAAAAAAAATTTTTTTTTCCCTCTTTTTTCTCTATATAAATTTTTATTTTAATTTTAACAAAATGGGTAAAGAAAAAACTCACATTAACGTTGTTGTTATTGGTCACGTCGATTCAGGTAAATCAACCACCACTGGTCATTTAATTTTTAAATGTGGTGGTATTGATAAAAGAACCATTGAAAAATTCGAAAAAGAAGCTGCTGAATTAGGTAAAGGTTCTTTCAAATATGCTTGGGTTTTAGATAAATTAAAGGCTGAAAGAGAAAGAGGTATTACTATTGATATTGCTTTATGGAAATTCGAAACTCCAAAATACCATGTTACCGTTATTGATGCTCCAGGTCACAGAGATTTTATTAAAAATATGATTACTGGTACTTCTCAAGCTGATTGTGCTATTTTAATTATTGCTGGTGGTGTTGGTGAATTCGAAGCTGGTATTTCAAAAGATGGTCAAACCAGAGAACATGCTTTATTAGCTTATACTTTAGGTGTTAGACAATTAATTGTTGCTATCAACAAGATGGATTCCGTTAAATGGGATCAAGCTAGATTTA
>JAKTTU010000017.1:0-206006 GCA_030581595.1 Yamadazyma blattariae
TGTGTGTTGAAGCTTTCACTGAATACCCACCATTAGGTAGATTCGCTGTCAGAGATATGAGACAAACTGTTGCTGTTGGTGTTATCAAAGCTGTTGAAAAATCAGATAAAGCTGGTAAAGTTACTAAAGCTGCTCAAAAAGCTGCTAAAAAATAGATAGCTAGTAATTGAGAGTCTTATTTAATTCCCTTCCTATCTCTTCTCTTTTCTCTTTTCAATTCTCTTTCAATTCTCTATATGCTTATCTGTTTCTCTGTTATTTTTTTCTTAAGGTCTTGATATTTTTCACATGAGTGCCTCTTATCTATGCGACTTATCGATCTGACTTCTATCTCATCACACAACCAAAAATCTCATCTCATATCTAACCTGGTTATAATCAATCATCATTTCTTTTCTAAAGTCTATAAGGACAACTTTTTGAATCGTCTACTATTACCGTTTAAAAATTTAATTATTTATGGATCAATGGGGAATTTATAGTTTTGGGTAAAAAGAAAATTTTACACAAAAATAAAAACACGTTCAAAATGACTCCTTTTTAACTCTGATTGACTTTTATATAAAAGGAAACGACAATAACTAAAATTATAATAAAACTATTGAAATTTCAATTAACTAGTTGTTTTCGTTAATACGATTCATAGACTTGATATAGATAATGAATAGAATAAGAAGTTTAAGATCAATTACTAGTAGATCTTTTATTAGATCAATAACAACAGCTGATACTTCAAGTGTAAATTATGAAAAAATTTATAATAGAGAATCAAAATATGAAAATTTAGATACTTTCACTAGAAGACATATGGGACCATCACCAAATGAAGTTAATTCAATGTTAAAAAGTTTAGGATATTCAGATTTAGATGAATTTTTATCAAAAGCTATACCACAACATGTATTATTTAAAAGAAAATTAAAAGTTGAACCAGAAAATGGGTTTAGTGAACTGGAAATGTTAGAACATTTACATAATTTAGCAAATAAAAATAAAATTGTAAAATCTTTTATTGGTAAAGGTTATGCTGGTACTAAAGTTCCACCAGTTATTCAAAGAAATTTATTAGAATCTCCTGAATGGTATACTTCTTATACTCCTTATCAACCAGAAATTAGTCAAGGTAGATTAGAAAGTTTATTAAATTATCAAACAATGATTACTTCATTAACTGGTTTACCAATTGCTAATGCTTCTTTATTAGATGAAGGTACTGCTGCAGGTGAAGCAATGTCAATGTCATTCCATAATTTAAGAGGTAAAAAAAATAAATATGTAATTGATAAAAATTTACATCCACAAACTATTGAAGTTATTAAATCAAGAGCTGAAAATATTAATGTTGAAATTATTGAACTTGATTTATCAAATTTAGATAAATTAAATGAAATTAGTAAAGAAATTTGTGGTGTTTTAGTTCAATATCCTGATACAAATGGTGAAATTAATGATTATAGTGAAATTTCTAAAATTGTTCATGCTAATAAAGGTTTATTTGCAATGGCAACTGATTTATTAGCTTTAACTTTAATTAAACCACCTTCAGAATTTGGTGCTGATATTGCATTAGGTACTTCACAAAGATTTGGTGTTCCATTTGGTTATGGTGGTCCACACGCTGCATTTTTTGCAACAACTGAAAAATATTCAAGAAAAATTCCTGGTAGAATTATTGGTGTTTCAAAAGATAGATTAGGTAAACAAGCTCTTAGATTAGCTTTACAAACAAGAGAACAACATATTAAAAGAGAAAAAGCTACTTCAAATATTTGTACCGCTCAAGCACTTTTAGCTAATATGTCAGCTATGTATGCAGTTTATCATGGTCCAAAAGGTTTAAAAAATATTGCTTCAAGAGTTTATGGTTTTACTAAAATTTTAGCTGATTCAATTGAAAACTCAAGTAATCATGAAATTTTAAATAAGAAATTTTTCGATACTTTAACAATTAAATTAAATGATAATAAAACTGCTGATGAAATTTTATCAATTGCATTAAATGATTTTGAAATTAATTTATTTAAAGTTAATGATTCAACTGTTTCTTTAACTTTAGATGAAACAGTTAATGTTGAAGATTTGAAATCATTAATTAAAATCTTTACCAATAATAATCAAGTTATTGAATTACCTGAAATTTTCCCAGAATTCCCATCATCATTATCAAGAACTGATGAAATTTTAACTAATGAAGTTTTCAATACTCATCATTCAGAAACTTCAATGTTAAGATATTTACATTTATTACAATCAAAAGATTTATCATTAGCAAATTCAATGATTCCATTAGGTTCATGTACAATGAAATTAAATTCTACCGTCGAAATGTCAACTTTATCAATTCCAGGTTTTAATTCAATTCATCCATTTGCTCCAATTAATCAAGCTGAAGGTTATAAAGAATTAATTAATGAATTTGAAAAAGATTTAAATGATATTACTGGTTTTGATGCAACTACTTTAATGCCAAATTCTGGTGCTCAAGGTGAATATACTGGTTTATCATTAATTAGACAATATCATAAATCAAGAGGTGATGGAGAGATTAGAAATATTTGTCTTATACCAGTTTCTGCTCATGGTACTAATCCTGCATCTGCTGCCATGTGTGGATTAAAAGTTATTCCAGTTAAATGTCTTGATAATGGTTCAATCGATTTAAATGATTTAAAATTAAAAGCTGAACAATATAAAGATAATTTATGTTCAATTATGATTACTTATCCTTCAACTTATGGTTTATTTGAACCAGGTATTAAAGAAGCAATTGAAATTGTTCATAATAATGGTGGGTTAGTTTATTTAGATGGTGCAAATATGAATGCTCAAGTTGGTTTAACTTCACCAGGTGATTTAGGTGCTGATGTTTGTCATTTAAATATTCATAAAACTTTTGCTTTAAGTCATGGTGGTGGTGGTCCAGGTCAAGCACCAGTTTGTGTTAAAGAACATTTAAAACCATTTTTACCAAAACATAATTTCCTTGAAACTCCTCATTCAACTAATGAATCAATTAAATCAGTTAATTCTGCTCCTTATGGTTCAGCATCAGTTTTACCAGTTTCTTATTCATATATTAAAATGTTAGGTGCAAAATCTTTACCATATACTTCAGCAATTGCAATGTTGAATGCTAATTATATGATTGAAAAATTAAAAAATGATTATAAAATTTTATTTGTTGATCCAAATGCTTCAACCAATGAAGGTTTAAAACATTGTGCTCATGAATTTATTTTAGATTTAAGAGAATTTAAATCTGTTGGTATTGAAGCAATAGATATTGCTAAAAGATTACAAGATTATGGTTTCCATGCTCCAACAATGTCATTCCCAGTTGCTGGGACTTTAATGATTGAACCAACTGAATCAGAAAATTTAAGTGAATTAAATAGATTTGTTGAATCTTTATTGTCAATTAGAAAAGAAATTGATGCTTTTGCTAATGGTGATGGTTTAGGTAAAGTACTTAAAAATGCCCCTCATTCTTTAGATGATATAGTATTAACTAATCAACAAGATTGGGATACTAGAGGTTATACTAGAGAACAAGCTGCTTATCCATTGCCTTTCTTAAAAACTTCAAAATGCTGGCCAACTGTTTCAAGAGTTGATGATGCTTATGGTGATATGAATTTAATGTGTACTTGTCCATCAGTTGAAGAAGTTGCAAGTTTATAGAGTTGTAAAATTTAATAGAGTCCCCTTTTTAAATCTGTCCCTCTTCTCTATCTTCTTAAATCTCACACTTAATATAAACTCATACAAGTAAACATCTGGTAGTTAGTAGTTGATTAGCAGCTAGTCAATGGTAGTCCAAATGTAACCATGACAACCATTGTCTTTATGGCATTCTGGAAAACTCTTGATAGTTTTCGCATTTGCTAAAGTTTGAGAGTGAGTTCACCCATAAAAAACAAGAGAAGTTACTTACTAAAACCCTTAAAAACTACATAATATGGAATGGTCTAAGAATCAAAATAGTCCATTTTCCAATACTAATTATAATTTTAGTTCGCCATATACTAGTCCGCAGACTAATCAAAGAAATCAATTTTATAATAATATTAATAATAATTTTACCAGATCTCCATTATTACCACCAAGTTTCCAGAATTCAATAACTGAAAATCTTCAACAAGATAAAGTTGATGATTCTAATGAACGGTTTTCTTATTATATGTCATCAATGCCATTATATTGTTCTGATTGGAGTACCATAAATGAATTTGATACTGAATGTATTGCATTATCATCATATAAAGAGGGATTTCAAAATAAATTACATATTTTACATGGTTTAAAATATGGTAAAGAAGCTACAGAAGAAGGATCCCCAATAATACCATCTCAATCATCGATGAATGATCCATTATCTAGAAGTGACTCAATTAATAGTGGAAATGGTGGTGGTAATGATCAATTGAGTGGAGGGGTAATAAATAATAATGAAATTGAAGGATTTGATTTTCATAAAGTTTCAGAATTAACAATTGATTATCCTGTTACAAATTTACAATGGGATCCAATAATGACAAAATATGGTATAAACGAAAAATTAGCAACATCATCAGAAGTTTTAAGATTATATAAAATTGATCATGATAATTTTGATAATAATGGTGATTATCAATTGATTCAAACTCATTATTTAACTAATAATAATACTAAAAAGGATCCAATAATGACTAATCCTCCAGTAACATCGTTTGATTGGAATAAAATTGATAATAATATAATTATAACATCAAGTGTTGATACAACATGTACAGTTTGGGATCTAAATAGGTCAATTAATAGCGGTGATAGTAACAGTAACAACAATAATAAAAGTGACAATGCAACAGTTAAAACTCAATTAATAGCTCATGATTCAGAAGTTTTCGATGTTAAGTTTTTAAATGATTCAACTAATTTATTTGCATCAGTTGGTAATGATGGTAGTATGAGAGTTTTTGATTTAAGAAGTTTAGAACATTCAACAATTATTTATGAACCAAGTAATAATAATACAAAAGCATTAATAAAATTAGATACGTCAAATATTGATCAACATTATTTAGCAACCATCGGTATGAATTCTAATCAAATAATTATAATTGATACCAGAATGCCAGGTTTACCAATTGCAATATTAGATGGATCATTTGATGGATTAGTAAATACTTCAATTAATTCATTAAAATGGCATCCAACTTCAAATTTTTTATTAACTGGGGGTGATGATTGTCAAACATTAATTTGGGATTGTAATAATTTTACAGTTTCATATAAGGAAACTTCAGAAATTTTAAATTCTCCAGTTTTAGGATATCAAGAAAATTTAGAAATTAATAATGTTTGTTGGAGAGGTGATAAAGGTGATTGGATGGGTGTTGTTAGTGGTAAAGGATTTCAAGCTGTACTGATATAATGATAATGATATTTCTTTCCTTATAACCTCTGACTCCATATCTCTGTGTCCCCTTGTATCAATATATCGGTCTCTATCTCTATCTCTATCTCTATCTCTATCTCTATCTCTATCTCTATCTCTATCTCTATCTCTATCTCTATCTCTATCTCTATCTCTGTATCTCATTCTGTTTCAAAAATTTTCAATAGATACAGTGCAAATAAGAACAAACATAATCTTTAATTAAGCCCTTAAATCAATAAGCCTTCAAATCAATAAAAGGTAAATATTAAACATTATACCTTAAAAAACTTTATTTTAGCCTCTATTTACATTGGAAATCATTATACTATTATATATCATTAAATCTTTCACACCCCCTTAAAAGTACCACCGTACACCCATACATAACACTGCAGATCAGATAATTTTAGATTTTTAATTAAGTAACAACGAGAGGGAAGGAAATTAAATAAAAAATTTCAGATAAAACGGTGAAAAATCCAATAAAATTAATTGAACAACAGATCAAAGTGTTGAAGAGTTGGTTATTAGTCAAGAACTGTTAATTATTGAAGGGTCAATCTTATATTTAAATAGATAATTAAAATTTTTCAAAGGGGTTAAAATTAGAAAATTTCAAGTTTTCTTTGAAAAATACATCAAAAGGGGATTCCATTGAAATTTTTGCCAAATTTTGAATTAAAAGAGTTATAGGGAATTATTATAGAATTATTTGGCTAATGAAGTTGATTAATTTGATAGAATTTAAATGGAAAAGAGATAATAATGATACAGATCAAACTAATCAATTAAATAATATTAATACTACGGCTGATACCAATGGTGCTATAAATAACACTACGGATAAAAATAATAACACGAGGGGTAGTGCCACCGATGGTACTACGAATGGTGCCGCGAATGGTGCGACTAGTACTAATGGAACTAATGATGATGGGTCCGTATCTAAAACAGACAATAACGATGCGATCTCATCTTCGTCTAACTTTTCGTCAAGAGCTATGAGTACTCCAACAACCACAGATAATGGATTTACCAATACTAATGCTAATGGTTCCCCAACACCTCAACCATCCATAACTAGTCCAACTAGTAATCCAACAGGTACTGGTAATTCAAATTCAACTGGTACAAATTCAAATTTAAATTCAAATTCTAATAATAATTCAAATACGATTAATCCATCATCACTGCCAAGTTCAAATTCAAATTCAAATTCTAGTTCAACTATTGATAGTTCTAGTATTTCATCAACTATACCATCAAGTTCGTCAACTTTAGAATCAAGTAGTTCAAGTATTTCGAGTTCACAACCATTTTCAAGTTCAAGTTCTTTTTTTAGAAGCAGTGAAATAAGTTCAACTATCCCCTCTTCAAGTGATTTTTCATCAAGTTCAAGTATACCATCAAGTACATTAGAAAGTTCTAGTACTTTCAGTTCAAGTTCATTTGAATTTTCAAGTTCTAGTTTTAATTTTCCATCAAGTACAATCCCAAGTCTGAGTGAGACAAGTTCTAGTGAAAGTTCAAGTAGTTCAAGTAGTTCAATAACCTCAAGTAGTAGTTCAAGCTCAAGTCATTCAATAACATCTTCACCGTCATCAAGTAGTTTTACTACTACTCAAACTCATGATGGCACTACAATAACAACCGTTATTACTGTTCCAACATCTTCTAGTGAAGATAATAATAATGATGGTAATGGAGGAGGTAATAGTAATAATGGTAAGTTAATTGGAGGATTAGTTGGATCAATTGGTGGTACTATAGTAATTGGATGTTTAGTATTATTATTTTTCTTCCTTAAAAAGAGGAAAAGAAATGCATTAAAAAATCAATCACCAGATTTTAATGATGATATTGATTCAGAATCAATTAATAATGATAAATATGGATTTAAAAAAATATTTGGATCTAAAACTACAAGTGATCAAAATAGAATAAATGGTATTGAAAATATTCCACCACCAGGTGGAGAATTTGATGATGGAGATTATGAATATAGAGGTGTTACCAATAATAATTTAGATTCAATTTTTAGAAGTTCTGCTTCAAATTCAGGTAAAAATAGTGGTGGTAATACGGGTAGTAATACTGGTAGTAATACTGGTCCAGCAAGTTCAAAACATACTCGATATAATTCAATAGCATATCCCGGACCTGGATTTGTTGAAGAAGAAGAACATGATGATGGGTTTAATTTTGGAAATGGATATAATAATTATTATGATAGTCCAAATCCAAACAGTGGAGTGCATAATACTAGTGATCAATTAGATCAACCACCGCATGTTAGAGGAATTTCTGATGATTTTGATCCATCAGATATTGATGAAGAGCATAATTTACAAGTAGATAGAGGTAATATTTTTGGAGATGGTACAGCAGCCAGTAATAATTCAAGATCAAGATTCACGGAAGAGATTATTTAGTTTTAATTTAATTTTTAATATATATTTTTGGGTACCATTTCCCCCCCTTTTTTTTATATAACCTAACGAATGGAATGCAATTAAATGTTAAATGGAAAATCAATAATTAAATGGAAAATGGGATTTAAAATGAAATGAAATGCAAAGTTTACTACTGACTTGTAATATTTTTTATCATCAAAGCCAGGTCAGTATCTTCTCACGCCTCAAAACATGAGATGAGAAATTGATTTTGTGTAACAAAAATTCAAAGATAACTATATGGGAACTTTTCAGTATTAATTAGGAGAATTTTCCTTAATTACCAGTTTAAAGAATTCAAATAATTCAATATCACTATATTTATGTTCACCAAAACCTATATCACCGTTACTAAAAATTTCTTTCCTATCATCAATATTACCAAAGATAACAGTAGCTAAATCATCATTAAAAATTAATGGGATTTCATAATTTTTATGATCAACAATAACTGAACCATTTGGTAACATTTTATAAATCCCTTCTAATTCAAATCTAACCAATGCTGCATTATCTTTAATATCTGGTCCTGACCAATATTTAATCCAATTTTTATGTGGACCTTCTTCTACAAAATATGGATAATTAACATTTTTCTGTAATAAATTCATTGAAAATCTAGTTAATTCTTCATCATTCATACTATTAATATCAATAGCTAAAACGTTAAAGGCAAATAATAAAATCAGTAAGATTGAATGGTAAAACATGATTCCAAATGAAGTTGAAATCAATGAAATTCAAATCAAGTTTTGTGTAATTTTTCAATATTTTTTGCAAGGGGGGGGTGGGATCAGTTTTATAACTAAATTGAGTATTTTAATTAAAAAAGTGACTTACAACGCAGGAAAAAGAAAAATTACAAAAATTAAAAAAAACTTAATTTTAATCTTATAATTACTCCAAATTTTATTATTATAACCTATATAGATAATTGGATATTCTTATTCTACAACCCTTAAAGTATCATATTACCAATTTTCCAAAAAATTAATTGATTTTTTAAAGAGTTATAAGTCAAAAACTTCAAATTAACTAGTTTTAAAAAATAGTTTGTTTATTATTAATCTCTTGGTTTCATCATCTAATTCAACTATATTTCTGGTATATGTTTACTTAATAAAAAAGTTGTTATTTTAAGGCATTTTATTTTTTTGCAACGGATGTTTCAAAAGTGTTTCAGAACTGTAGGGAATGAGAATTTTCCACTAGAAATTATACCTTATTTCGCCAATTTTCCATGTAAAAACAAATAAACAAAGAGATAAGCACTACAAACCATAGTGTAACAGTGCTTTACACACCACAAAAAGTATTTAAGATTTAAGAGTATTACATACCACAAAGTCTTCTATTCTACTACTGTTTCACTATCTCACTTACTCTTTATATCTTGATTCGCGAAGATTTTGTAAAAGTTTTCATCAAATATGTCCAAAGCAAGAGCTGCTACTAATGTTATGGTTAAATTGATTGTTGGTGCTGGCCAAGCTGCACCAGCACCACCAGTTGGTCCTGCTTTAGGTTCCAAGGGGGTTAAAGCTATTGATTTTTGTAAAGAATTTAATGCTAGAACTGCAAATTTACAACCAGGTACTCCAATACCCGTTTTATTAACTATTAAACCTGATAGATCATTTACATTTGAAATGAAATCTCCTCCAACTTCATGGTTACTTTTAAAGGCTGCTGATGCTAAACAAGGTGCTGGTAAACCAAGTACTGAAAAAGTTGGTGAAATTAGTTTAAAACATGTTTATGAAATTGCTAAAATTAAAAAAACTGATGAAAGACATAAAAATGTTGATATGAAAGCTATTGTTGGTAGTATTATACTGACTGCTTCATTAGTTGGAGTATCTGTGGTGCCATAATCAAAAAACTCAACATAAATTCATTATTAACTATAAAGAGAAATTCTAGGCAACATAAATTCATTATTAACTATAAAGAGAAATTCTAGAGAAACGTTAGAGAATAGAGGAAAGGAATGGAAAAAGTAAATAGAATCCTGTAAATAAATTTATTAATATATCTGTCCAAAGATTGACAATGTCTTTTGTAATTTTACAATTTTAAAAATTATTTTATTTTAATCACTCTTTATTATTATTTTTTTTTATTTTTTTCAAATGCTGCAATATGAGCTTTAGTTTGATCAACTTGAGTATGGTCGTGATCTTCACATTTAACCGTTTCAAATATACTAGTACCATTACTTAAAATTTTTTCTTCTACTGTACACATACTAACTGATGATAACCATGGATCTTTAAATACTTCATCAATTGTAATTCTACAAGCTGGTGCTAATTCAACCATTCTACCAATTAAAGTTCTACAATCTTCAGGTAATGCTAAAAGTAGTCTACTTGCTCCAACTTCATTAGATGTATGATCTTTACCATCTTGACTATTAACTTCTTTACCATTTTGGGTATCAGATTGAACTTCTTTAACAACTTCTGCAATATCACTTAAATTATTTAATCCTTCACCATTTGTTGTATTATCTATTGAAGAATCTGGGGTACGTTTTAACATTTCACTAATTGGAATCATTTCACCTCTGCTAGCAAATAATTTAAAACTGTTATCAGTTAATTTTGGTACTTTCCATGGGAATTTTTTTAACATCATACAACAATAAATTATTGCAGTTGACCAAACATCAACAGGTCTTGGATCATATTTATTAAATACGCATACTTCAGGAGCTAAATAAGGATCTGAACCAACTATGCCTTGAGCTTCAATTAAAGTTTTGGTAAAAGGGTATGAAAATACAACTGCTGAACCAAAATCAATAATTTTAACAATACCTCTAGTATCAATAACACAATTATCTAATTTTAAATCCCTATGAGCTAATCCCATAGTATGTAAATAATGTACCCCTGACAAAATTTGTTTAAAACAACAATTAATTTCTTCTCTTGACATTTTATTTGACATAACAATTGCAAATAAATCATAATCACAATATTCCATAACTTGTAAAATTCTTTCATTTTCATAACAAATTTCAATTGTTTCAATTATATTTGGATGTTTTAATGTTGATCCAATACAATATTCTCCTGTAATTTTTTTAGCATAATCTCTTTTACTTTCATTTTGATATTTAGCTCTAAATTCTTTAACTGCAAATGTCTTTTTATCACTTAACCTATTAACTAATTTAACTGCTCCACCTGCTCCTGCACCTAAATTTTCATTATATTTACTATAACGTTTAGAAAATGGTAAAACTTGTTGAGTTCCAAGAATTGCTGATACTGACCCTCTTCTTTCATGTTGATAATTAATTTTATTTTGTAATGATCCACTTAAATTACTTCCACTACCATAACTACTTCCTAATTGTGAAGAACCACCTGGAGCACCACTGGTACCATTATTACCACCATTACCACCAAATGTATAACTTGGTGGGGTTCCAGTAATTGAGTTATATGATGAATTACTTGAATTAGATGTTAAACCAGCATTTGATGAAGTAACAGGTGTATTAACTAATGAATTATTTTGTGATCTTAAACTTGATGATAAATTTGAAACATGAGAAACTTGCGAAGATGAAGGTGGGGCACCTTTTTTGAAAAATCTCTTTAAATTAGCCATTGAATTATGTCTACTTGGTACTGGCATTTGTGGTGGTAATGAATGAGTTGTTTCATTTGATGATAATGATGATGGTGAAGCTGC
This sequence comes from Yamadazyma blattariae, assembly GCA_030581595.1. Lineage (NCBI taxonomy): Eukaryota > Fungi > Ascomycota > Pichiomycetes > Serinales > Debaryomycetaceae > Yamadazyma > Yamadazyma blattariae. The sequence continues at coordinate 11,581 of JAKTTU010000017.1, forward strand.
TGCTACAGTGGTAGTTATAATTCCATTATTACTATCATTTGAACTATGAGAATTATTATAAAAACTACCCAAGTCAGTTGATGAAGTTCTACTCATTGGTTTTGATTTACTACTTGAACTACCTCCACTACTATTACCACCTCCACTATTACCACCACCAAAAAAATATGATAATCCAGATTGTGAACCATTTCTTTGACTATTACTTAATGATTGAGCATGATGTTGAGCAACTCTTTGTTTCAGAACAACAAATCTTTGATCAATACTTGCTGAACTAACTTGAGGTGACAGAATATGAATTGATGAAATTGCTTGACCATTTGGTAAATTTGGAATATGACTAGAATTTTCACTTAAACTACCTAAAGTATTAAGACTTGATGAACTATTTGCCAGATGTGATAATCCTGATGATCTACCACCTGGCGCAGAATATGGAATTGATGTTGATAAACTTTCTCCTCCATAATTTAAAAATGATGAATGTGATAATGAATTAGTACGAACAACTCTAGGACTAGCATTAATTGGTGGTTTTATTGGAATTCTATTAAGTGATGTTCCACTACTAGTACTACTAATTGATGCAGATACTTGATTTCCATTAATATTATTAATAGTAGTATTAGTAGTAGCATTATTAATATTACCACTACTGCCATTTACACTTCTTGGAATAGTTTTAGGGAATGGTGAGATTCCTAAATCTTGTTCATCTTCTACTTCTTGTTCTCCCTTTTGTTGTATTGGTTCCTTAATTTGTTGTTGATCATTTGAATTACCATAAATTCCATTACTAATTGCACCATCTTCTACAATATCAGTACCATTTTTAGAATTAAAAGTAATACCATCAGAATCAGTTGAACTATGAGAAGTCTTATTTAACTGGTCTTTTAATGAAGCATTTGAATTATTTTGTGATATTTGAGGTGTTGCTTGATTTGAATTTGATTCATTTAATAATCGAGTTAATGAACTAACCGGTAATTTTTCCATCTTTGATTTAATTTTAACTTTAAAATTTGATAATTAATATTATCTTTATTATTTTTCAAAGAATTGGAAGGTTTTTGTGATAAACTGATTTATTTTGATATGTTAGATCAGTTTTTATATGGTTGCCTTCCCCTATTTTGGTATGTTCTCAAGGTTTGCCCAAAACTGTTGGACAAAATTCAAAATGGTAAAAATAGTATGTAAATAAATAAAAATTTTAAAAATTTATGATGAAATGATGAAGACAATTGATTAATCTTACTCTATAACCCTAAATACGATCAACAATAACGAATATCTCGTGGGGTTTTGAATTATACTAAAATTCTATTCAGTTTCACTGTACTCACTTCCAGTAATTCCTGATATGAAATTCTATTGGGTTTTGAGAGCGCGAGTGAGAGATAAGACCCCCATCGAGATAACAGAAATCAAATGGAAAATTTCGATTTTACTATGGGCGGAGATGCACAGATTGGGTTAAAGAGTCAAAAGGATTTATATGCATCATAATATATATATATATACACATATACATAGATATACATTGATATGGTAAGCCCCATTACACCCCCACGATAACTTAACTCTTGGGAAACAGTTAATTTTATGCAGTCATCTCTCTGGAAAAGGTGATAATCTATGCAAAAAGGTAACTTTAAATCAGACATTTTTTTTGGGAGTTTTAAAAGGTAACTATTGACTGGCGTTTTAAGCCTTATTCCCCATAATAGGAATTTATGCTTCTATTGATTCTCTTAAACCCTTCTATTATTTTACTTTTTCAGTTATTTCAGTTATTTCAGTTATTTACTTTTTCAGTTATTTCAGTTATTTCAATTATTTCAGGGATTTTTTAGTAGGTACAGTTTCCGGGAATAAAACATCTTTATTAACCAGTTGTCTTAAAAAATTTAATTTAGCTTGTAATTCATCAGCATCTTTTGGTTTTTCAGTTAAATCTTGTTTCCTTTTTAATTCTTCCATGTGTTTTTCTTTGGCTTCTTTTAATCTTTGCTCTTTTGGTTTTTTCATTTCTTCAATTTTTTCTTGACGTTTACGTTCAATTGCACTTTGTTTTTCAATTCTATTAATTAATTTTTCAGTTTCATCAAATATTTTCTTTTGTAATTCTTCATCTTCAAATTCTTTACGTGATGGTTTCAAAATTTTACATTCTTGAATAATTTGTCCTCCATTCATTGTAAGAAATTCTGGTGCCCATAATGCATGTAAAAATGATTGTTGTCCTTCATAAGCATTTTTAAAAAAAATATAATAAAGAGGGAACATAATTAAATATAAAATTAATCCCCAAAGTGTACCAAATGACATAAATCTTCTTGTTGATGGAGTTCTCATCATACCAGGATTTACAAGATTTATTTTAACATTAGTTGGTGCTTTATCCTTTCTTTCATATTCATTACATCTTCTTTGAAAATCACGAGCAAATAATCCTAATAATAATTTTGAAGTACCATAAATTTTATATGGTTTGGAAGTATTATAACGTTTATTTTCATAAATTAAATCATTTAAATCAATTTCTCCTAATGCTTGACTTGCACATGTTGCAATTAATACTCTAACATCTCTATCAGGTGGTTGAGAACGTAAACTTGGTGCAAGTAATGTAATTAATTGATAATGTGATAAATAATTAATACCTAATTGTTTTTCAACTCCATCAACTGTAACTTGTCTTGATTTACCAATTGGAATAGTTTCTGCTGCACAACAAATAATACCATCAAGTCTTCTAGGTGGTTGATTATCTAACCATTTAGTAGCAAATTTACGAACGGAATATAATGAATTTAAATCACAATCTTCGGCATAAATCATAAAATTATTAGTTGATTCACGTAAATCTTCAATATATTCTGCAAGCCAACTATCACTAACTGATCGTACAAGTAATATAATTTGTGCTCCCTTTTTAGCTAATTCTCTAACAATTTCAGCTCCTAACCCACTAGTACCTCCAGTTATCATATAAACTTTACCATGCATATCACGTTCCCAAGTATTAGTTGATCCTCTAAAATAATATTTGGTAAATCCAACCGTGAGGGCAATAGGTCCATAAGCTTTAATATATTCCCAACCTGGAATAACTTCAGGACCATTCATGGCTACACTAGCTATTAAATCAATAGGCATCTTTATCAATAATCTTCAACTAAAACAAAACCAACACTGAAAAACTTATTATTGTAATAAATTTTTGTAATAATTAGGCGCTGTTGGCAATGAAATTTGAAAAAGATTTAGATTCTAAAAAAAAATCGATCGCGACTTGTAAAGTGTAAAGAATCCTAGCTCATCTCATGGAAGAATCAGTATTTTATATAGGAAAGGGAGATCCAGAAGATAAACATTCCCAAGAATCTTATGCTACCTTAGCATCGATCCATTCATCCAAAGTATTTCAATCTTTTAGACAAGCTGATAGTGGTAGATATGGATCAGTAGCCACTGGTGTAGGTATCGGTGAAAAATTATTCGTTGCATCAGAGACAAAAGCATTAATTAACGTTTATGTTTGGGGTAAAGAAAGTGTTGATCAACGTATGCCCGTCCCGGAACCACTTTGTTGTTTAGATGTTTGTCCTATGCCTATGGTTAAAAACAATAGTAAAATTCCAAATTATAGAATTCCTTGGTTACTTGTTGGTGGTACAAAAACTGGTAAAATGTATATATGGGAATTATCAAGTGGTAATCTTATATTTGTTAAAGATGTTCATTATCAAGCTATAAATGTTATAAAATTTTCACCATGTGGTACATTTATAATATCTGGGGGTGAAGATAGTAGATGCATAATTTATAAAACTTCTGATGTAGTTTCATTACCTGAAGTTAAACCATATTATATAATTAATGATCATACATTACCAATAACTGATTTACATATTAGTAATGGATTAATTAATGATTTAAAAGTTTTCACAGCATCAAAAGATTCAACTGTTAGAATGTATAATATTTTAAATAAAGAATTAATTACAACATTTGTTTTAAGTAATGGAATTGAGAGTATAACATTAGATCCAGTTAATAGATATATATATGTTGGTTTACAAGGAACCAATGGTATAATTAGATCAATACCGTTATATAAAGTAAATAAATCAATATTAGAACCAATTGGAGGAATTGGTAAAATTATTACAATTGATCATGATCCTGAATTAGAAAATACATTTTCATTTCATAATTCAACAGTAACAAATTTATCAATATCAATGGATGGTACTAAATTAATTAGTGGTGATAATGAAGGTAATATATTTATATCAGATGTTATTTCCAAACAAATTATTAAAGATTTAAAAATTAATTCAGGAATTAGTAAAATTCAAGTAATTTCATTCCCTAATGAAATTTTTAATGATTCAATAAATGATAAAAAGACAAGATTAATACCTCCTTTAAAAAGAATACTTAATGAACCAAATCAATTATTACATGAAATATATTATGAAATTCCAGGTAAGAATTCAATTGACGATGATTTTGAAAAATGGTTAGATGAAAAGGCAACTGAAGAATTATCATTCAAGATAAATAATGATGGTCTATCTGGAGGAAGTAGTAAAAATAATGGTAATAATGATAAATTAAGTAAATTGTCTGATGCTTATAGTGAATTGAAAGCAAAATATGATGAATTATTAAACGACCATAAACAATTGTTAAACCAATAAATAATACAAACATTGATATAATAATAATAAATAATAACAACAAATAATAAATAAATAATAAATAAGTAAATAATAATAATAATCTAATAAATAGAATGGATAGAATTGAATGCATAAATCATCTTGAATCAAAAAACATAAACAAACCTCAATAAGATTGTTTTTAAATGTCATTACTAATTATGAGATCTCGTCATGGTTTTGGTTCCTGTGGCCTGGATATAGCTTTAGTAGTACTAGTATTATAACCCATTAATGTTATATTATCTGGTAAGCCTAAACTTACCACTCTAGTTTTAACTCTTGACCTACCCCTTAATTCATCTACGGAGGTTCCCTTTTTATCAACAGAAGTTTTATTTACCAGATTATCAATTTCATCATTATGGTTTAAGTTTTCTTTAACTTTAGTGTCTATTTCTTCATTCATGGTATCGGATGCTGGTGGTGTGGTAGTATTATCTTTATGACGTTTTGATGGTGATGGCAGTAGATCAGGTCTTCTTTGCATTTAATTTTTTTTAAAAGATTAAAATCTCACACACAACATCGCATCGCAAAATAAATTATTGAAAATAATATCATGGTAGAAGAAAAGTTGACTAAGAAGCAAAGGAAAGCTTTAGAGTTTAGAGGTAAGATCGAAAAACAAGAGAAGCCAGTAAAGAAAGAAAAGAAGGAAGAAAAGAAAGAGGGAAAGAAAGAAGTTGAAAAAACTGGAAATAGTGAAGAATCAAAGGAAAAGAGAAAAGTTGAAGATGCCTCAGTAGAAGGTGAACCAAAAAAGAAAAGGAAAACAAGAAGAGGTAAAAAGGGTAAAGGAGTCAATGGTGGTAAAGGACCAAGATTTATACTTTTTGTAGGTAATTTGCCATATGATATTAAAGAGGTTGAGTTAGTTGCTCATTTCAAAAATTCTAATCCTGATAGAATAAGAGTTAGAGCTGATAAAGGTATTGCATTTTTAGAATTTGATAATGATACAAAAGAAATACAGAGTAAGATGGAAGTTGCATTAAGGATGCATCATAGTATTTTAAGAGAAAGAAAAATAAATGTTGAATTAACTGTTGGTGGAGGTGGTAATTCAGAAAATCGTAAAGAAAAATTAAAACAAAAGAATGAAAAATTAGTTGATGAAAGAAGAGAAAGAGTTAAAAAAGAAACAAAAGAAAAACCTGAAATGGCAGGAGTCCACCCATCAAGATTAGGTTTAATAGGTTAAAATGAAGAATAATAGAAGACTGGGCTAATATATAGTAAATAAATAGAAATTATAAACTTTAGAAAGTAAAAAAAAAACTAATCAAAACATTAAAGTATTAATACACATCTATATGCAATACATTCTATGGGGTGGCAACGGGGAGGTAAGTTCAAAGTCCAAAATATACTTACTGGTTGTGAAGTGAAAACGAAAAAGGTGAAACAACAAAATAAAATAAAAAAAACAAACCAATGAAAGCTTTTCTCTTTCTCTCTTATAAAATATTACATTTTTTAGCTTTTCTAACTTGTCTTTTCTTTTGATGATTTTGAGTTGGTTGAGTTTTTGAAACATGATTTGTTGTAACTGGTACATCTTTTGTTGGAGGATCTAAAACAGATCTTATAGTAAAATCGAAAACTTCTTTAACACCTTGTTGAGTTGCAGCAGAACATTCTAAATATTTAATTGCACCAACTTCTTTTGCTAATTTATTACCTTGTTCAAAAGTTATTGGAGAAGAATTATTTGAACTTAAATCATCTAAAACATGTAAATCATCTCTTAAATCAATTTTTGTACCAATTAAAAGGATAAGAATATCTTTTGGAGAATGATGTAATAATTCAGGTATCCATTTTGATTTAATATTATGATAAGAATCTGGACTTATAACTGAAAAACAACATAAAAAGATTTCAGTTTGGGGATAACTTAATGGTCTTAATCTATCATATTCAGCTTGACCTGCAGTATCCCATAAACCTAATTTTATTGGTTCACCATCAATCATTACTGATGCACTATAATTATCAAATACAGTTGGAATATAATCATTGGGAAAAGTATTTGTTGTATAACTAATTAATAAACAAGTTTTACCAACTCCTCCATCACCAACAACAACAGCTTTAATACTTCTCATCTTAAGGTCTTTGAGTTTATCTGTGTTTACCTTAGTTGGTTCGTTGTCTACCTTTTTTTTTCAAAACTGATAAAAATTTCCAACCCCTTTGAGATTTTTTGGCAAAAAAATCAAGAGATTTGGTAAATGAACGCTTGATTGTTAACCAGCCTTCCCAGACAGTTGAAACTGAAACTTTTAAAACAACTAGGAGTTGGAAGTTAACAAAAGGATTTGCATTGAAATTGTAAGGATGATTAGAGACAGATCGGTACAAGTTGTTTTTTAATAGACTCAGCTAAACTTTCGAGTCAATTTTGTCTAGTTAGTTAAAAGCATCAATTAGACAATGAAAAAATGCACCTTATTTAGCCTGATTTAGTAAAGTAATTGTCTATGAGAATGTTTCAAATTTATGGTGAAACTTGGTGAAACCTAAGAGATCATTGATCACTAGATCATTACATCATTAGATCATTGATCACTAGATCATTACATCATTAGATCATTGATCATTAGGTCAGTAGATCGTATCATGTTTCTTAAATCGTATCATTATATAAATAATTATATAATCTATCTTATATATGTAACTAATCTTTGTTAAATAAGTCATGAAAAGTTTAAAAATACAGAGTCCAATAAACCAATCATTTTAAGCATGAAAAGAGTCTAGGGGTTGTGCAAGAAAATCACTTGATATTTCCCTCTCTCGTCAATCTCCAAGTCTCTTTATGCATCTGTCTATTCCTTTTATCTCCATCGATTTTCCAATTATAATTTCCATTTTAACCAATTACTTTAACATTTTCCATCCACGTAAATGACTTTTAAATAACTTCTAGGTAACTTTTAAGTAACTTCAATTCAATCTCATCAACGGTTTTATGTGGTGGTTTTGTTATCTCTTTATCTGTGGGCAACTAGAAATTTTTGCATTCGCATCAAAAACTTTCAAACGTTTTGTCGAAATGAAGTTCCCAACTTATAAACAAATTGTTCCAATTGGAACTATTTTATTAATTTCCACATCATCATTTGGTTTAGGTATTGTTTATTCTAATTTAGTTTATGATTATGAAACTTTATGGAAATTTAAAGGTGATTTAGATGTTTTCCAAAAATCTTTTAATCATTATTTAGTTTGGGCTAATGCTCCTCCAATTTTACATTATATTTTACATTTTGTAATGTTTTTAGGTATTGTTGGTGGTTTAATTAAATTATATAAACCTAGTGAAGATAGTGTTTATTTTGAATATGGTACTTTAGGTTTATTTGTTTTAAGTATTATTGTTTATTTAACAAATTTAAGAACTGGTATTAATTCAGTTTATTTTAATAGTTGGGGGGAAGTTACCATGGAAACTGGTATTAATGTTATTGCTGCTTCTCAATTTTTCATTGTTATATTATTATTTGGTGTTATTTTCTTACAAGGTGGTTTATATTTTGCTGAATGGTATGATGGCGTTTTAAAGGAAGAATTTTTCGCTCAAGAAAAGAAAAAATTAGAATCAAAATCAAAGAAACAAAATGATTTAATTACTGAAACTTCAGATGATGTTAAATCAACTGCTGTTGATGTAAAGGAAAAGAAAATTGAAAAAAAGAAAAAGACTAAAAAGACTTAAGAGAGCTTGAAAAGTTTACATTTTCTCTATTTTCATACTAAAGATTTTGTTAATAATTTTGGTTTAATAATTTTGTTTTAATAATTATTTCATATTCAATTTCATTTGCAATTTCAAGTTGAAAGTAATATTTACATTTTCTTTTGATTAGATTCATTTTTTTTAATATTTAACATTATTTTATGTACTTTTACTCTGCTCTATCACTCTCTACTCTAAAAATCTCACTCCCGTACACCTGCCTGAGTTTGGAGTGAAAATGCGACCAATGAAGTGAGAAATATTTTAAAATATCAATGGGTGTAGCAGATCAAGTTTGGGGTGATTACCCAGTTTATTATAGACAACCTATTAGAGTATGTATTAGCAAGATATTATTGTTCATACGATGAATTTATGAGAATTTTTTTTCAACGGTGGAAATCATTAATATTGTGATGAGTTTTAATGAAAGAATACGATTTTGTTTGAATTTGTTCATAAGTCAACAGCATGTTCTTTTCAACACCACAAGAAGGATTATTCTATCAAATACATCAATGTTCCATATTATATATAAGGTGATATAAGTTATACTAACAATCTTTTAGTGGTTACGTTATCATGCACATACAAAACCACATTTTTTTTGGTCAATTGCATTTGGATTAGCTGGTCCAGCATTAATTGCATTAACACCATTAAGAAGAAAATTTTTATATGATGACCATGTACCTGTTCCTCAAACATATCCATTAGAAGGTCCAAGAGATAAGAATTTAACTGGTTATGATGATTAGAAAATGCATATTTATTAATTACTTTTTATTCTCTTTCTCTTTTGCTCTATTTGTTTTAAAGTTCTCTAAATAAATGAAGAAATAGTAGTTAGACAAACACAGAGAAGGGGGAGATAAAGTAGTGGGAAGTGGTCACCAAAGTGTCACTCAAATGTACAAGAGATACAATAAAAATCTTTGTATGATGATTTTCAAGATATATTTTGATACCTCAGAAATAAACTGTGCGAGGTGAAAAATTTTCAATATGATTCGGTTACCTATTAGACAATTTACCACTAGTTTTAGGAGGTTTAATAATGTTTTTGGAGAAATAACAAAGATAAAAGAACCAACTGGGATAGAGGTTGAAAATGTTGAAACCACAGAGGAAGAAAATTCAATTAATTTAAGACCAAAAGATGATAAAAATTTACAAGATTATTATTATAAACAAGTTAATGATAAAGCAATAACAGAAGAAAAATTAATAACTCCATTAAAAAGGGAATTATATAAATTAAATGTTTCCAAAAATGGATTTTTTAAGAATAATGAAATAATTAAACATAATGAAAGTTTTTTTAAATTATCATTAAATGAAAAAGAGATTGAAATTTTAGAACCTACAATTTTTTTACATTCTGATAGAATTAAATCTTCAATGAAAAAGGCTACGTTAGTTAATAGATTTGTTAGAGGATTAAATGTTAAAACAGCCATTAATCAATTACATTTTAATCCTAAAAAAATGTCAACTGAATTAGAAAAATTATTAAAACAAGGTATTGAACAAGCTAAAATTTTAGGATTAAATGAAGATAAATTATATATCCAACAATTATGGGTTGGATCAGATGGTGATTGGAGGAAAAGATTAGATCCAAAAGGTAGAGGTAGAATGGGGATTGTAAAACATAAATTTATTCATTTAAAAGCAATTTTAAAAACTAATGAAACAAAAGATAGATTAAAATGGGAATTAGAACAAAAAAATTTATTGAAAAAACCAAAAATTGGTTTAATTAATCAACCATTAAATTTTAGAAATGTCCCATTTTATAAATGGTAAATTAATAAGAGAATTAAAGAAACTTTTTGATTTAAGGTTATATTCTCTTACCAAATTTCACCATTAACATTTTGAAAATTGGCTATTGAATAGAAAATCTTTATCTATCATTCCCATTCCCATTCCCATCCCCATTCTCCTATCGTTACCACCACCTTACGGTATGGAATTCCAGCACACCCTAGAACATGGTTAGTTGATATTGCAATGTTTAGTAAAGAAATACTTTTATATAGAAAAATAGTTCCCGTTTTTTAAATATGTCTTGTAAATATAATGTCTCGTTAGTGTACTATACCACTGGAATTTCTTATTATAAAAATGAGACTATCCCAGCAATTTCTCAAATTATCCCTTAAGGTAAAATTAAATTAAATTTAAAACAGAATTAGAGAATAACTGGAATATCAACTAAAGAAAGCTATTAAATTTAAAAATTAAGTAGTTAAGTTGGTAGGTAAATTAGTAGTTTATCTATTTTTTTTTTTAAATCCTACAAACAAAAACCACGCCAAAAAAAAAGAGAGAGAATTAAGAAGAAGACAAGTATGGGATTACAATATACTAATTTTTTTGATAATTCAGATTATCAAACTGATACCAAGATACTTATTTGTAAAGAATGTTCATGTCATTTATGTTTATCATCATTAATTATTTCTGATGCTTTTTCAGGTAGTTCAGGACCAGCTTATTTAGTTGATAAACTTATTAATTATAAAACAGATGAATTAGTTGAAAAGACTCAAATGAAGACAGGAGTTTATTTAATTAATAAAGTTAAATGTCATCAATGTTTGACCACAATTGGTTGGACTTATAAAAAATCATTTTCAATTAGTGAAAATTATAAAGAAGGTAAATTTGTAATTGAAAGAGCTTTTATTAAATCTATTGCAAATAATTCTTATACCAAAAATTTAATTCAATTAGCAAAAATTAATTATCGTAGAAGATTAAGTTCAAATTCAACAATTAATAGTTGTGAATTAGATGATTTTAAAGATTTTAAATATAATGTTCAATTAAAGGGTAAAGATGATAATGTTTTAGTTGAACTATAAAGATAAAAGGTTTTTGGAAAAGAAAAAGATAAAAAAAAAATGATTCATGCGGATTTGGTAAAGAGGGAAATTAATGGGAAACTCTTTTTTAAGGGAAATGGGTAAAGGGTGGAATGGAATAAGGAAAAGGGAAATAATGGAAATTATTATATAAGGTTTATATAAGGTTTAAATATCTGTGGGTATTTCCCTCATTGTTAACAGAGAAATATACAACGAGTATGGGTATTTTTAATACAAGTGAAATAATTTATTTAGATATATGGTTAGGGTAATTAATGTTTTATTTTGACTCATTCGTTTTTCTGTCTCTTTATTCGCTGGGTGTTCTCTTTGTGCCAAAATGTCTTTCTGTACACATATGTAAGTACTTAATTCCGTAATAAACTTATTAATGCTCCCCCTATAGTATTATACAGTGTTTCCAGGATGACTGGTACACCTTCATTATTGAGATGTCGCATTTATCATTTTGCAATCCCGTAGTGCCATCATTTCTATATCTAGGGTAATTCTAAATTGCGGTGTCTATGAAAGTGAATATCGTAGTTATCAGCAGTTCAATATCATTTACAAGAGACTTTAATTGTGTTACTATCTATATAAACTATCGTGTATTGTATATAAAAAATATTAATGGCTGCAATAGAAAATATGATGATGGCTCTATCGCTAGGGCGAATATCGTGGTAGGAAGTAAGAATTATTCGCACTGCGAGCAAATGTGTAAAACCAAGTAAAAATAATTCGTGCTATATAAATAATGTAGACCTAAGGTTATCAATATCGCTGAATGATTACGTTAATGGCGTCAGTGTAGCAAAACTAAAGAGGCTTTCTTTTTAAACAGGTAGTGAAGCAATGCTTGTAGTGTTTAATACTATTTTGTATGTATTCAACTGGGATTAAATTCGCAGCCTCTTTGATTCTTAAACTAAGAGTTCCTTTTTGAAGGAGCTTCTCTCTTTTTAACCTGCTCTTAACCTGATACTAGAACTGCTAGATAGGTTTAGCTCTGGCGAGAAAATGGAGGTAGATATAAAAGTTTGTACCCTCTAGCTTGAATGATAGGGGCATTACTTACATTCTTGTCAATGCTAGCATTATCCATAACAAGAAGAGCATTTCTCATTAGAGGATATTCATCCATTGTAAGCATCAAGTCAAGCAAAAATTGTTTACAGTGACCCATGATAGTCCTTCCTGAAATACCTTGGAGTTTATCCAGTTCAATCTTTCTCTTCTTATTCAGGGATGGCGCTTTTGACTTCCTTAAACTCAATTGCACTACCCCATGATAACAAATAGGACCCAAAATAGTTCTATTCTCTTTCTAGTTTTGTGACAAAAACGAATCTTTCTTGAATTTTCTTAACAGAGTTGCTCCCAACTTTTTCCTTACCTGCTATCTTAAAGGTCAAGGTGCATTCTTCCTTCAAAAAAGTATGAAGTGAGGTTTTACTAAGGCTTAAATCCCTGAAAGTGGAAGCCAATTCTCTCATTATATCACCAAGGGTTGAAGAGGGAGGGATTTTAATCTTCAAATTCTTTCAAGAAATCTTTATAATCAGAATTAAGCTTTGGCCCGGCAACTACTTCTCTTTGTTTTGGCACTGGCAATTCTTCATCTCCTGTCTCTTTATACTCTTTGTCCCATATTTTGGCTTTTACTGGTTTAATACCTAACAGCTTAGCAATAGAGGCAATAGAAACATCCGGTTTTTCAATTCAAAGGTCAAAAGAATGCCCACTATCTTTTGAACTATAGGCACGATAGTTACGTGACTTCGGTTGTCCTTCATTAGAAGGTTTATTATTTCCATCCTTATTATCTTTAGGGTCACCTTTTGCTGGCTTTTGGTTATCTGTCAGAAGAAGGGAAGAACGAGAGCTGGAAAGTGAACGATACTGAGTTAAGTCTGTTAAAGTCCGCAATGGTAAGCAATCATCGATGTCAGTCTTATTCATAATTGAATTTCCAACTTCATTAACCATGTTGGTCTCACCATCATCATAAACAAATTGATAGTTCATTGACGGTTACTTCTTCTTCGAATATTTAATGGGCTTTTAGGCCCCCTTGGTGCGATATTATTATAATTGAGCTCAGCCAAATTCCCTTTACAACGAAATCAAGAAAATCTTACCGCGATATTATTCAATGAGCTTTGTACGATATTATTTATATCATACTCAGCATTTTTATGTTCAAGACTGTGAAATTGCTTAACTGCTATAACTGTAATATATTTAAGTAAGATGTGACATGAATGTAAGGAGGATGTGTTATTCATCCTGAAAACACCGTACTTTTAAATAAGTCTAAGTTTACCTGATTGATGGACATATTATATGCCGGAAATATGCACGCGGAAGTTTAAAACACGAGAATTTTAGACTTCACTTTTATACGAGGCACCGATCAACTTCGTATACCTCTACGCTTACAGAGTTCCGAAATTCATCTGGTAAGTTTTGCTTGTTTCTTGAAGTGATTGAAATCAAGAGGAATTTTACTACTAAATATTAGTGGAACATTCTTCTAGAGTCTAACAAATCAAATCTAGAGTAATATTTCATGTTACCATTTTGAGAACTCCAAAGCGTTTCATTTTATTTGGTAAAGTTAAATTGTTGCTTGATATATCAAAAGATAACAAATAATGCAGATGCTTTGTTTCTAAATTTGTTTTAATTCTTGCCCATATATAGAAGTGTTATTAGACATTTCAATTTCAAAACCAGACACTGTGACACAATAAGAATGTAACTTCAGTTTTACCCATTATGATTAAGTATGCTCATTTGTTAAATTTTTTTGTCTATTTTTAGTTACGGTTTATAAAGATTTATATAATTTATATGAGTAATAGACAAACAAAAGAAAAATCGAAAACAAAAAGTCATAACGCTATAATATTAAAACCCTGACACGATAATGACAAGCGGATCCAACACACATTATTATATAAATTCAAGGTGTACTAGAAACAATATACCAATGATGCGAAATACTTAAGTAGTTCAACAAATATACACCTAACACCTTGTAGAAACTTGAATAAAGCCTACTAATTACAAAGGAATACTAGAAGACAAGATATTTGAAGAGGGAAGAAATTAACTTTTTTTAAGTACAACGATCGCATATTTATTTAAGTAACTAACTGACGAGACATCCATATATATTTAAGGGAACTCCCCTCTTCTGGGACCAAAATATCCCAGTACCGTATCACTAATATTCAATAATGAAATTCTCCCATTTAAGCCATCAATTCCGTTATTAAAAACCGTGTTACCCCACCATTCAATTGGCTTTGGTTTGTACTGAACAGAAAAGAATATCAAAACAGCACTTAACGCTAATCCAGAATCTAAAGCTGATGATAAAACATAGTTATATTTTTCAAACCAACCCAAGTATTTTCGCTTGATATAATACATAAAGGCAAAACCAAGATAAAGTGGAGGAATAAGATAAGCTAAAGTATATGGAGCAAAAAAACTGATAAACCCAGCGATAATAAGTGTGGGATGGAAGTTCCTACTAGGATAGTGTTTGGGAAAAATATGCTTTAAAGCAATAAACAATACAGCCATTGCAAATCCAATTAAGAAACACCATTTCATTATGGGGTATAGTTTAAAGTTCCTAGCGGGTCCAACGACTCCCCAAAATATTGATGAATTATAAAATGCTGTCTCATGAGGACAAGTAAAGTGTTGGGCTTGGTCAGCTGAACAGAAATTTTCAATGTTAGACATTGACCAATTAACAACCCCCAAGAATACAAAACATGCAACAGTAGTGGTAATTAATTGACCCCTAAAAATTGCCATAGGTGCAATTTTGGCATAATGTGCCATTTTTTGATCTGAAATATATGTATCGGCCTGGTTACTGATGGTATATCCCAATGTTTTTAATGTCATTAAAGCAACTCCATTTCCAGGAAGAAGGAAACCAATAGTAATTTCAATTAAGACATTAACAAGCAACTGAAAGCCAGTCACGGAAAAAATCAACGCAAAAGGTACCAACACAACAAGGTTAATCAAAAGAACCAAGAAAATACCCCAAACAGGCGTATTGGTTGGATATAATTCAACAGACAAAATAGATAAGACAATGGAAATAATTAATATAATAAAAAAATACCAGTCTGGAACTTCCTTATATTTTGACATCATTTGAGAATGTGGATCTTTAAAATGTTCAAAATTCGATCTTTTAAAATTCTTAAAAGTAGCAATCATTTCTTTGAACGAAGACATTAACCCTTTTCTTTCCATATAACAAGTATAAACAAATGTAAATGGATACATAACAAGGTATGATGCATTACAAACCAAATTTGCAGCTCCATAGAAGGGAGGGGAATAATCATGATATTTCTTAAGATCTAATAATCCATTTGTCAATACTTCAGAAACTGAATATTTTTCACCTGTATTGGAAAACAAGGAATTGGAATTGATTTCCAAATAACCAGTCCATTTATAATTGGAATAAAAAACAGCAAGGATACAAAAAAAACACCCAAACGCACCAATAACTTGATTTAAAGTGGAATAGAACGGAATAGTCAAAGGGTAAATAAGATTGTTCATAACATTCCAGTCAAGTGTTGGAATAGGATTCAATCCTAAACCTAAAGTTTCACCTGAAACAACAGCAAGATTAAAATTATTTGGAGCAATCCAATTGATCCAGTTAAATGTTGATAACGCCTGAAACAAATAATTTGGTAACCAAAAATAAAAAAACAGGATTGTGAAAAATATCCAAAAGAAATTGTACTTAGATAATTTCCATCCGTGAACAATTTCAGAATTTTCAGGTTTTAACAAAGCTCTGTTCAAAGCAAGAGTTGGCAATATTGTTGGCCAAACACATCTAACAGGATAAATAACAAATTTCCTTAATATACCAGCGAGACTAAAGCCCATGAATTGAGTTGAGAGGGTTATCAAAACCATGAAACCAAAATCCATCCATTTAATATCATAATACTTTTCCATAGTGACAATATTCCATGAAACATGAACACCTGAGCTGGTTACATTATATAATATGGTAGCAAAAATTTGTTCTTTGTTAGACCACGGCCCAGGATTGAAATGAATAACTCTTCCCCAAATTTTAAGCGAATAGTCTGGAAGAACTTTTTCTAAAAATTTTCCACATGGATATAATAGAACTTGAATGACCGAAGAAGTAATTTTGATATTAGGTTTACGGTGACTAAAGAACTCATTGAACCCTGTTCCGATAATTGTCCAAATGATGGCTAAAAAGTAGGATCTAAAAGTTTCAATAGGAATAGTAGGATCGTCAAATGGATCAGTAACAGCTCTGATTTCAGGATAAGGAGAATGATAAGCAATCAAACAAGCTAACATCTTGAGTTCAAAAACCATATCTTCATAATTTTCATCATCTTCATTTAGTTCAGTTCCAATTGAACGCTGCATTATTTGATAATCTTCAAGCGGCATGTTTGGATCATCTTCATGATAAGCAACCGCTTCTGTCAATATTTCCATAGCTTCACTTAATGTAATACCATTTATTTTACTCAACATAAACTCTACTTCAGGTTGAAATGCATGATTTTTTTCATAATCATGTCCAAGCTTTTCCACTAATAACTTAATACTTTTTTCATCGAAACTTCCAATATAGTCTATCTCTACAGGGTGTTCGTCTAGTACCGTCTCCACAACTGTCTCCAGTCCTGTCTTTTCTTTTAAATCTGCCATGTATTCAATTACTTTATTGTAGTAACCATCACTTGATACTTATAGTTCTCTTTCTGGGCTGCGCTAATCGAATGTTCTTCCTTATCACCAAAATTACAACGGCGAGAGCGCGGCGATAGAAATTTATCACTGATAAGATAAGATTGATTCACGCAACAGATCATCACGGAATATACAGGTACAAGACTATCAATAAAAAGTAATATAGGAAGATTAAAGGCAAAAAATTGTTCTCTTTTCAAAATTATAGGCCGGCGATATCTTAGCTACGTTCTTGAATTGTTAGATAACGATAAGGAGAAGAAGTGGGATTAAAGATATGCATTTTTTTTCATTCTAATGTCTACTATCATAACTACACAACTCTATAATTACTATACAGTCAAAAATCTAACTGGCTTATAAAGTTGTTAGGAATCTTGTGCCGCAAAATAATCTTTCGTTCATTAAAATCTACAATGAGAATAAAATCTACAATGAGATTAAAATGATCTCAGATAAAAACGTCTGCTTTAATCCAACGCGTGAATATAGTAATCCGGGTTAGGATGATTTATCAATAGTTTTTGGAATACTGCTTTTTCTTTTGGTGGTATACTGGGAAGTCTCTTAGCACAGTTTATACCAGAGATAAACAGTTTCACGGTATTGGTACAAAGAAATAAGTTGATTACATGTTTAACCAGTGTTACACGCAAAAGTTTGAAAATTTGGTCTTGGAAAGTCAGTAATGATAGAATCCCAAGGGATTATTGTATTTGTTGTATCCAGGCATTGGAAGGTATATTGTATCATATTTTAAGTACTCTGACAAAAGGTGACACTGCTTTGCAGCATGCAGACCTTTTTATAGTGCTCTTCAAAGATTTTATGACTTACAAGACAGATGCTCTAGTTTTTGATCAGTGGGGTTTGTTGAAGAACAATATATAGAAGAGAGATTTCCTATTGTATTTTCTTATATATATTAAAGTTATCCTAACTATACATTTTCGATTTCTTCAGAAATACGGAAACTGTTTATAATAGGTACAATGGATATTAGCAGGAGTAACCACCAAGGGATCCAACCCTTACTCTTTCCCTCCGAAAAACTAATTAAATTCCCCCATATTAGAGGACCAGTGAATTTGCCTAGCGAAACAGCAGACAGAGCAGCTCCATTAACGAACGCCCTGGTCATAGGAGGGGAGTTTCTGTGCATCAAAACAACAATAAGTGAACTAGTAGTACCACTTGGAATCAACCTGATAAATGTCAATAAATATACAAAGAACTTGGTGTAGGAAATTGATGGCAAATTTGGGGGTAATGTTAACAACAAGTAAGGCAATATAATAAAAATGGCTGTATAAATAATCGAAAGCCACCTAAACAGGGAAACATGGGAGAAATTTCTATCTATATATGGTAATACCAAGATCACCACAACTATCCCTACAACACCAGCACTAGATAACAAAGTCCCCAACTCAGTTGACGAAAAGCTCATTCCTCCTACAATTTTAAAAGGGAACCTGGAAATTAGGTGTCCAGACTCTGTTGTTCTAATTGGAGATGCTAAGAATATTGGAAAAAATTCATCAAATATGTTATTTGTGAAACTCATTAGCACCTGAGAAATCACAATACTGGAAATTGTAGGTGAAAAGATAACTTTAAAATCGTATGATTTAGGTTCTTCCTCAGAATCTTGACTGGAACTAGCATCGAGCAAAGAAGAATATTCTGATTGTGAATTAGACAAGCATGTGTTTCTATGTTTGATTTTGATGCCCAATGAGTGTAGTATTTTGTCACCGATTTCTAAAAATCTATCTCTTTCAAACTTGGCCGTATGGTGTGTCTCTTCTAAAAAAAGCAAACAAAATATCATGGAAAACAACAAGCAGAAAACCAAAATTATATTAGGCAAAGCATATGGGTATTCTCCATAAAAACCTGATGATTTTTCTGGTTTCAATAAATGACCACTCATTGAGCCTATAGCTGTTCCCAACTGGTATAAAAGGGGCATGGTGGCTAATGCTAATGTCTGATGTCTCTTCTCTACAGCAATTTCTCCTAATACGCTTCTAATAACAGGTACATTTCCATTCAAACCTCCCATAAGTGCTCTTGCAAAGAAAGCAACCCAATAGTTTTTAGCAAATCCAAAGATTAATACACTTAATGTGGATCCCATCAACCCAATAAGAATTACTTTTTTTCTTCCTATCTTGTCAGCAAGAAACCCCCAATGAATAGAAAATAAGAACTGCATCAAAGCAAATACAGATGATAGGTACCCTACATATTTAGATATTTCTTCTTCTGATTTAGCAATACCAAAATCTTTTACCATAAAGTAAACATAGGGATATAACGAAGTGAACACAATTGGTTCCACACATCTTACTACTCCTACTACAAATATCTGCCAGAGTGGGAATCCCACAATTTGTTCCATAAATGAATACTTGGCCATGTTACTTACTTATTGAATTTTTCAGTGTTCGAAGTTCATATTCTTGTTTTAAATATTTTTAACATTTTTTGTGCAGTTTTGCGGGCCAAATTTCTGCGGCGAACTTTTTTTTGCGGCTATTGAGCAAATATTTTTCGATTAGAAAAGATAACATAGATAAAAGAATAAATACCACGAGAATGTCGAGATAAAATTTAAAACTATCAAAATATGAAAATTTCTTTATTAGTGAATGTTGCTATTTATTTACAAGCTTTTGTTGAAGCCCAGAATGCTATGGATGTCAAGGGAGGGCGAGATTTGGAAGTTCAAAACAACATGGATATTAAAGTAGAGCCAGATTTAGAAGCTATGTGGGGATCAGGACCAGGGTATTCAGGAATTAAGACATTTGCCCATTTGAATCATACAAGGTGTTTACTTACATCACAAAATATATTTGATGTTGCCGTAATAGGAGTTCCGTTTGATACTTCTACCTCCTACAGGCCTGGTGCAAGATTTGGTCCTTCTGGTATTCGAGATGGTTCTCAAAGACAATCCACTGGTAGGGGGTTCTCTCATAGGGCCAAATTTAATCCGTACATGTCTTGGGCAAAAGTTTTGGATTGTGGTGATATTCCTGTTACGGCCATGGATAATGCGTTGGCTTTGAAACAAATGGATACTGCCTTTGACCAACTTTTACTGAGAGGATCGTTTTCAGATTCAGATAAACCTCCTAAATTGGTAGCTCTTGGGGGAGACCATACTGTTCTCTTGCCTCATGTAAGAGCCTTGAGCAAAAGATACAATGAAAAAATTGCTGTAATTCACTTTGATTCCCACCTAGATACTGGTAACCCAACGAAATATAAAGGATACTGGAATAGTAAACAATCGCAACTTACACATGGTTCCATGCTTTATGCAGCTCATGAAGAGGGTCATATTACTGATGATAAAAATGTTCATGTTGGAATCAGAACACGTTTATCTGGAACTAAAGACTACGAGAATGATGATAATCAAGGCTTCATTAGAATTGAAGCTGATCAAGTTTGGATGGACGGAATCGATGATATTGTTAAGGTCATCTACGAACGTATTGGAGTTGTGCACCCTGTGTTTATAAGTGTAGACATTGATGTTCTCGATCCTGCTTTTGCACCTGGTACTGGTACAATGGAAACCGGGGGCCTTATGCCTAGGGAGTTGATTCAGATTTTGAGACGCCTTGAGAAGTTGAACATTGTGGGTGGTGATGTAGTTGAAGTCGCCCCTGCGTACGATCACTCGGAAATTACTACCACTAATGCTGCACAAGTTGTATATGAAATCATAACAAATATGGTCAAAAAACCAGCTGATGATACCAAAACTAATGGGGGAATTATAAAGAGACCGAAAAATGTTTTGTTCTTTAACGAAAATAATTAAATCTTACAGTCCTTTCTAATACTTCTCTAGACTGAAAAATCTCCATTTAATATTCTCTTGAGTACCTTATTCCTATTTCTCTTGAATACTTTATTTCTTATTGATGATCTTGAAAGCTTTATTTTTTATTGATGTAATCCCCTAACCAAAATATTCAGGTTCAATTTAAATGATAGAGAATTTTTGAAAGAAAAATATAGTTAATGATAGAAGTAGAAAAATTCATTACTCGTTGCCTATAATAATTAATGTTTAAGTCCCAACCTTACTTTATATTTTTTTAAGTTGGAAAATTCCTTTGTATCTATTTCCTCTATTGATTCTTCGTCTCCTAACAACTTTTCATTTTTTATGAAAAAACATCCAAAGCAGCAAACTACAATGAATGGAATGTAAACTATAAAACAATAATGAAATCCCTTCATTTCTGCTTGTAGAATTTGTTCGTCAAACTTTGAACCACTGTACAGCCATGTACCTTCAATCACAGAATTTCTCAAGTTGACAGGCAAATCAGCGGGTAAGTGAGATATCTTTGTGTTGTATTTGATGGCAGATGAAATGGCAACCCCTACAGCGGATCCAAATGCTCTACTCATATTTCTCATTGTGGTAACTACAGCCCTATCCGAATGTAAGGAGCATGCCTGAAGTGCTACCAATACAGGTTGAAACGTAAAACCGACTCCCGATCCTTCAAATATTAAACTCACAACAATCAATGGAATAGATTCTTTTGAACTAAATCTAGATTTTAGAATGACACCAACAGTCCAAAGAATGAAACCTAAAAACAAAACATGATAAAATCTTTGATTCTTAGACATTATAGGCCCCGATATGACACTGAAAAGGCACTGACTCAATAAAAGTGGTAACATAAATATTGCAGATTTAGTGGGATCATAAAAAAGAATGTCTTGGAAGTATAAGGGAATAAAATAAAGGTTTGATTGCCAAACAAATCCAAATAAAAAATTCTGCAAATACAAAACACAGCAGCTTAGGGATTTAAATAATCTTGGAGGAACTATTGGAATCTTTGCATACTTAATTTCTATGAATACAAAAGCTAATAGGGAAAGCCCCCCAAACACAAATAATACTATCACTTTAGTAGATTCCCAAGGGAAAATATTACCCCCAGAGTTTACCGGTATTAAAAGTAGTGAAATTCCACCCATACTAGTTAATATACCTAGGTAATCGATTCTTTTGAATTTTTCTCTGATTGAACCTGAAGTTTTTACTGAGGGAACCAAAAATATCAATAGGAAAAAAGATAAAACTCCAAAAATACAAGGAAACCAAAACACCCACCTCCAACCTAGTTTGGGATTTGCAATACATCCTGCAGAAATAAAGGGCCCTGTTGTTGCCCCAAGAGCTACAGAAACTCCCAATAACCCTTGATATTTTCCTCTGTCTTTCAAAGATACGATGTCGCTAACAACTACTTGACCTAAGGATGACATACCACCAGATCCAATACCAGCTAGTGCTCTACATACATATAACCAGACTGGAGTTTTTGAAAATCCACCCAATAGATCTCCCAAACATAGACAAGCAATACAGACTAGCAATACATTTTTTCTTCCAACAATGTCCGAGAGTCTTCCATAAATTGGCTGAAAAGCTGATTGGGCAATCAAATATGAAGTCCCTGCCCAACTGATAGAATTCGAAGCGTTCAAGTCTTTACCAATAGTAGCTAATGCATTAGCAACTGAATTCAAATCCATCAAAGAAATATAATCGATTACCGAAATTGCTGAATAAATTATTAAAAGCTTTGAAAATGGCATACGCATAGATTGATCTACCAATAGCTTCTCATGTTCAGATAATTTACCATAATCAGTTTTTAACTTATTAGAAACAAAGACTGACATTTTCTGTCTTCTTAAAAACGTCGTTCCATAGAATATTTATAAGATTATTATATATTTTGTACCTGCATATAACTGCGCCGCAATTGCGCCGCCATTTCGCCGCCAATGATATCACAAATCTACGAGTGAATAAATAGATTCTAAATTATCAACTGCTTCACTTATTTTGTAATATCCTTTTGATCTGAGTCTTAGTACCCATTTGTATTCCAAACAAATAGATGTATATTCTTCCTTTTCTTCGTCAGTATCTGAGGTTGTGAGCATCATTGCTGCAAACACACCTATCATAATAAAACTATAGGTAGATGAAAAATGCCAAAAAGCATTAAGATGTTCAGGTTGTAGATTTCTAACAAAATCAATAGCATCCAATAAATCTTTCTTCAGCTCTTTTCTATAACTAGCGATCGATTTGGGTGGAATAAGGTAATTAAGCTTGGTCAAATAAAGTTTTCTTAACGTAACTTGAATGCAGTAATAAGCCAACATTAAATAACCATTGGAGTTCATTCTTTTGTTCTCTAGTATGTTGCTTAAACGTTCAGCAGCCGATGTAGATTTCCAGTCTTTCAAATTCTGAACAAGTTCGTTTGATTTATCTTGAAATTTATCTATAGTCTCTTGTCTGCTGATATCAATTGACTGATAGCAGAGATCTAATACGTTTGCCAAAATTTTGGATAGAGCTACAAACTTAATAAATAATACCCTACCTTGTGTAATATCGGTGTATGAAGTTGTGTGATTATCAATATCATTTGACTCTTCAATAAAATTCAGCTCGTTTAAGCTTTGAAGTAGCCAATATTCATCATTGGGGAAAATAGGATTGAAAGTATTGGACAGACTCAAACAAATCCATTGATTTTGAGAATATAAAGCCCATGAAACCCTTTTCCTCAAGTGTTTTTCCCATTCAGGAATGTCCCAATCTGAACAATTTGCGAATAATCCTATGTTTTGCAGAATTACAATTATCTCATTATTTATTGTTAACTGTCTTGAAGGAACAATCTTGCCATGTATTAATAATATACCAGCTTGAATTACCTCCAAGTTTGGGGTGACAAGAGAATCATGGTACGTCTTCAAAGCTAAATTAGTCAACGCTGTTATATTCGGTTTCTGTTTGAAGTTAAGCCTTGAATCTGAATCCCACCATTTGATAGCATTCAAGTACAATGTCGATAGTAAAACCGGATGAATTTCTCTATGACTTCTGGAATATTTGTCTAGATATATTTTCTTCTCTATTATGGGAAGGGCAGGATTTATTACTCGAAAAAATATATCATTTAAAATGTGACCATAAGGAGCTACAAATCTTTCTATAGCATCTGAATCGCTTATTTGATCTAAATATGCTCGATTTTTCTTATCTAGATTAGTTTTTTTAGAAGAAAAAAAAATTTTATTTCCAACATTCCTAAACACTTTGCCATCTGTGGCTACTTTGCAACTCGAATTTTTACGATTATTTAATAAGTTAATATCATAAATTGAGGTTGGCCCCACGAGAAAATTGTTGGTATTGAAATTGAAAGATAAGGACGATTTGTAAGAATATTCATCCACCAAAAAATCCAAATAATCCAAAGGGTTTATTTCTTTAATGGGATATAAAGGAGGAGGATGAAGTTCATCAACTACAACATGGTTTGATTCTTCAGAATATACACATTTTAAGCCTCTCAAATCACACTTACTACAGTTATTTGATTGGGGGTCTACTGTACATTTCACTCTTCTCTCCCTACATCTATCACAAGGACGTGGTCTTTTTGGTCTTTTTGTTGATGATTTTTTTGAAGTTTGATTTATTTCAGTGCTTAATTCATTATCTTTTGAAGTGACCTTTGTTCTTTTATTATAGGAAGGTTCAGCACTTTCACTTTCAAGCTCCACTAAATGTGTATCTACAGTTTCATCTACAGTTTCTTGTTCTTGACAGTTATCGATTCCAGATAAAAATGGAGTGAGTTGAAAGTTATCAAAATCAGAATTATTAATGTCCATTTAAAATTGAGTATTTTAAATTTGAGTATTTTAAAAGTGAGTATTTTGAGTATTTGGTGCTAGCGATAGAGCCATCATCATATTTTCTATTGGAGCCATTAATATTTTGCAGGCTACGATATTTTTTATATATAATACACGATAGTTTATGTAGATAGTAACACAATTAAAGTCTCTTGTAAATGATATTGAACTGCTGATAACTACGATATTCACTTTCGTAGACACCGCAATTTAGATTTAAAGGTGATCTTGAAATGATGGCACTACGATATTGCAAAATGATAAATGCGACATCTTAATAATGAAGGTGTGCTAGTCATCCTGGAAACACTGTATGACTTCCTCCTCTTGCATCACACGACTAGCACGAGCTAGGCTGCAGATCCAAATTTTTGGATTTTTTGCAGCCGCGCAAAAACGATCTAGACTGAGAAAAATGATGAAAGAATCTTACAAAGAATCATACAAAGAATCTTGCAAACAATCTTACAGAGAATTTCAGAATGATAAGATGTAATAGTTAGACTAGTTATGGTAGCTTTAAGAAATCGTAAGTACGTGAAATTAATATACAGTTAGTCTACACTAAATTAATATACATTAAATTATCATCAGAGTTTTGAACTCTTTGATTTAAATGGTGACGAAATTGATGATTTTGATGGTGATGCAGTTGTTGAATTTGTTGAATCTGATTTTTCAGATTTTGGAGTTAATTTTGAATAAATAAGTACATAAGCTGAAGGATCATTTAAGGCTTGAGCTTCACTAATTTTATTAATATATTCATCATCATAAGTTGACCAAGTCATATCAGGTTGTAAACAATGAGCAATATAATGACCTGAAGATAATGATCTACCTTCATGACTTATAATTGCAATTAATTTATAAACAAAAGAATCATTAGTATTGGAAGCAAATGGAGATAAATTAATATAATTTGAATATTTAATTGATTGTTTAACTTTTAATGATTGAGAACCATTAAATTTAAATCTTTTTAAATGAATTGTAAGATATTCAGGTGATAAATCAATTGTACTTGATTTAATTGCATTTGAATTTTTTTTACAATTTTCACAATAATATCCTTCATTTTTCTTTTCATTATCAATTTTAATTAATTCATTTGAGAAAAAATCTTCAATTGATCCAGCAATATTAAATTTTGATTTTTTCCTTTTATTAAATCCTAATGATAAATCATAAAATTCTTGTTTTGTAAGACTTTCATGTTTACAATTTTCACAAATAACTTTTTGATTTAATAATCCACCAAAAATATCATAAATAATTGATTTATTTAATTTTACACCTTTTGGTGTTGAATCTTCTTGTAATCTTGACATTAAACTCATAAAATATTCATGACTATCTTCTTGTTGCCATTCTGACATCATATAATTGATATCTTCTAATCTACTTATCATTTTTTTAGGATGTAAATATTTTTTCCTTTCATTCCATAATCTATTACTTAATTCAGCTAAAACATGACTAACAGATCTTGAATTAATTGTTTCATCATATTTACCATTTATAATATCTTCTAAATAATTAGTTATTGCTGGTATATGAAGCATGGTTTGGATCCCAGTATTCATATAACATGTAACTCCTTGATTTAATAATCCAATTGGTTTTTTAATTAAATATTTTTTTCTCCAACTTTTATTAATTCTATTACTATCATTACTACCTCTATCCAATGATAATTCATTAATTTGATAATAATCTTCAATATTAATATTATTTTCATCTTCTGATTCTTCTTCAATTTCTTCATCATTAATAGTGCTGCTATTATTATTACTAATATTTTTCAATGGAGATGGAGGAGTTTTCTCTGCTTCATCTTTTCTTAAATCTTCTTTTAATTTTTGTAAATCTTCAGGTTCTTCAGATAATGCTGACTCAGATTCAGATTTATCTTTTGAATCTGATTTGTAATCGGAATCGGATGACTGATATTCATTTGCTGATTCAAATTCTTCATCATCTTCATCTTCATCTTCATCCTCCTGTTCAACTTCGCCTTTACTTCCACTTTTTCTTTTACTTTGATTTTCTATGTCATTGATCACATTACCTTCATTATCATTAATATCATTATTATCAGTACTTAATTCATTACCTAAATCTTCATTATTATCCTTATCTGTTGATGATGGTGCGGTATCTAATTCTTCTCCCTCATCTTCACTATCACTTAATTCAATTCTTTTTCTCTTTTTATTCTTATTTTCAACAACTCCATATTTCTTACCAGTATAAGCAGCCACTGCTTCAGCCATAGATCTTGGTTTCTTTTTCTCCTTTTCCTTTTCTAATTTTTTTAAATTATTACTATTAACTAATGTATGATTCGCATTATTAAGCTTTTGCTTCTTTAAAATAATCATATTTTTTGATTCAAGTTCAGTTGATTCAAGTTTATTACTTTGAATAAAACTTAATGGGTTCGTTAAGATTCTATCAATGAATGGGTTAACCTTTTTCTTATTCAAATTAATCATATTTTAATGACTAAATATTTTTTAATCTGTTTCCTTAATATGATAAAGAGAAATTCAAAAAAGATTCTTTTTTTCTAAAGGGGATGAGGTGAAATTCTTTTTTTTCACAGAAAGGTCGTGCATTGGCATACTTGAACGCGTTTGCAAAAAAATGGCAAGACTGCGGTACACCCACATTTAAGAGATATTAATAGTTAAGAAATATTAATAGTTAAACCACCAACGAGTGATTACAATCATAGTCAGGACTTACTTAACAGTTAAATACCCAAGTATATTATATTATAATTCTAAAATTACATGCTATGCTATGAAAACATCTTACCATGAATATCTTGTTTAATCAATCTTTTCAATTCACTGGTTACAATCTTTTTACCTAATTGACTTATTTCATTAGTTTCTTGTAAATCTTTTGGTTTGAATCTCTTCTCTTGCGTCTTCCTTTTTTCTACACCTGTATCTATATTATGATCACCACCATCACTATCACCACCATCATCATCATCTCCTGCACCCTCACCTTCATCATCTTCTTCATCATCATCTTCGTCTTCATCAATATCAATATCATCTTCATCCCTATCAATATCAATATCATTATCAATAGGATCAACATCAATATCAGCTACCCCTGAATCTTCTTCCCTAATTCTTGACTCTCTCATACGTGAAAATCTAATTCTACGATTAATGTTATCTTCATCACTATCATCAGTTATAAACCCATTATCTCTTTCTCTTTCTCTTTCTCTTTCCCTTTCCCTTTCTCTATAATAATTATCTCTATCCTTATCAACTTTTTTTAAATTATTCAGTACTGCATTTTCAAATAAATTTAAAAATTGATTATTCAATTTAACTTTTGATCTATCAATCGTACGATCAACTGTTTCTTTATGATCAATTAATTTTTTCAAATTATCATTAATATCATTAATATTATTTCTAATTTTGTTCTCTTCATTAATTTCAATTTCTTCATTATTTATTAATGAATTTACCCAAGTTTCTTTATTAATTATTTTAATTAATTCTTGTTCATTCTTACTCTTAAAAAATTCAATATCTAAGGAATAATATTTATTTGCATACATCCCAAATTCTCCAATTTTGTCACCAGTTATTTTATCACCAGAAAGTTTATTAATCTTATCTCCTAATATTTTACCATTACTGTTATTATTACTATTATTCAATTTGCTATTATTACCACCACGACTGTTATTATTATTACTGATACCACCATTGATCTCATTAACCAGTTCAAACCCATCAGGATAAGTTCTAAAAGCTCCAATTTCAATTACACCATTACTTAAACTTTTTTTAGGATCAATTACTATTGCAAGGTACGGATCCTGAAAATTTTGATTTAAACTTTGAGTAGCAACATCAATCCCACTTAACCAACATCCATAACCAGGATGTGAATGGTACCAACCAACAATATTTTCATTTGGTTTAATTAATTTATGTTTAGTTAAATATGAAACCATAAATTCGTAACCTTCTTGTTGAGCATTAACCCTAGTTTCTGTACCTTCAACAGGCAATCCATAAACATCATTGACTATGATGGTGTTATCGTTGATTTTACCAACTAACATCCCCATAATTTCAATATTACCTCCAGATACAGCATGTTTTGACATTTTAATTATTGATTTTGAGGATATAACTACCTTTGAAAAATATTTTACATCGGTTTTCCATGGTCGATTTTTCATTATATTGGCATTGTTTATTAATGATTCATAGAATTCTCCATCTTTGGTGGCTATTACTTTATCAAGATTATCTAATTTAATTAGTTTACTCAATTCTTGTAATCCTTTCATATTGATAGATTGTAGATTTTGCGAAGTTTTAGAGACATACATCATTTTATCATCATTTTACCATTTTCTCGTTTTTACTTAACACTACATAATCACTCAAAGAAGTGTGTTTATTCTAAGTATATGAATAAGGATCAAAATTTTTTGAATTTGGATTAAATTTAAATTTTGGTTTTTCTTTATAATTATAATATGGCTGATAATTATAATTATAATTTGGGAAAAAATTAGTTTCATTATATGGAATAATGTAATATTCATATTCTTTATCTTTATTATTTGAAGTTAAAAATTTTGAATTATCATCACCTCTAATGATACTTTTAACGTTATTAATGTTATTAACATTAGTATTAACATTATGACTATTATTTTCATTATGATGGTTAGTATCAGAAAACTTTAAAAAATCTTTATTATTATTATTATTATTTGATAAAAATTTTTTATTTGAATTAATTGGTGGAGGTGCTAATAAAACTCCATATCTTTGATTCTCCTTTAAATTTTTTAATTTATCATGAAATTCCTTATATTGAACATGAATTGTTTTATTTTTTAACATTGAATGATTTTCAACTTCAATTGATCTTGCTGCACCACTTTCTTCAAAAAATGTAATAAATGCAAAAATATTACCCTTTTTGTTAATTAAATTAATTGATTCAATTTTACCATGTTTACTAAATCTTTTACGTAAATCTTTTTCAGTAATTTCTTCATTTAATTGACCAATAAATATTGAAAATTTATCAAATTTTGGTTTATTAGTAAATAATAATCCGTCCCCAACATTACCATTAACAGTACTATTACCCTTAGTATTAATATCAATATTATTATTAATGATACTATTTTCTTTATTATAAATATTTGAATAATTAAAATTTGGATTATAATTATTAATATTTCTGTTAATTAAATTATTATTAATTGGATTATAAGTTAATTTAAATTTATCATTTTCATTTGAATTAATATCAACATTTTGTGCCCATTCAATTTTAAATTGTGAATCATTTGTTAAATTTGCAAAAGCTCTAATTGCATCATCTCTATAAACAAATTTAATAAACCAAAATTTTGATCTAATTTTTTTATTATAATTAATATTACCAAAATTATTTGATGATAAAATTTCTTCAATTTCACCAAAATTAATTAATTTTTTTTTAACTTGTTCAATTGTTAAAATAATTCTAAAATCAATGAATAATGTTCTATTAACTTTTGCTGCTTCACATCTTAAGTTTCTACCATCTAATATACTATTATTACCAAATTTAATTGCTTTTCTACTATCTTCATCATTTGTATACTGAACAAAGGCATATGGTCTATTTAAAGTATCTCTTAATACTTTAACTGCTGAAATTTTACCAAATGTTTTAAAATATTTTTTAACATTTTTACATAATTCATCATCATTTTTAGTTGAACATAAACTAGCAACGAAAACACATGCTGATGGTTTACCTCTAATTGGATTTAAATTTTCTTTATCATCATCACTATCTTCGTCTGAAAATAATTCTTCGTTACCACCATCACCACCATCATCTTTACCACCATTATGTTTGGAATCAACATCTTTACCACCAAAATATTTATCACTACCTTTACCATATTCACCTTTTTGATCATTTTGATCTTCAGCTTTTTGATGTTCTTGACCTTTATCACTGTTTGTGGTTTCAAATTCATCAGCAGAATTATTTTTAAAATCATCAACCAAACTACCTAATTCACTTAAATTCCCATCATTATAACTTTCATCCTCACTACTGACTTCTAATTGACTAGCTTCAATACGTTTAGAATATTTAAATTGCATGGTTTCTACTAAATTTCAATTTCTATAAAATTTAGCCGCCCCAGGGTCTTTTTGATTTTTCCTCTCAGATCAAAACTTTTTCCTCCCATGGCTGCAAAAAGTCAGATCCAAAAAATAATTTGGAAATTCTCATTTCTATTGACAGCGGTTAATTTCAATTCCAGAAACGAATTGAAGAGAGTCAAACAAAAAGAGTTGATAAAGAGTTGATAAAGAGTGACAAGAAAAAAGCAAAGTTTAGGATGACTTCCACTAACAACACCATCAGATCAGTTCAATACATTATTAGTATCATAACTGTAATCATTTCAGGAATTTTATTACAACAAAATACTTCAATTTCTAATGTTGTTAATGATTTAAATGATTTAACCAATTCGAATATGAATTTAACTACTCCTTATAGTTCCAATGTTCTCACCACTGCCTCCAGTAGTACTTCTTTAGTTAGTAAAGGTAGTATCTTTTTAACTGGATTTTTAGGTAATAGTAAAGTTAAAACTACTATTAATAATGGATTATCAATCAAGACTGTTGGTTATTTAACAAGTTTATTAGGTAGTGAATTAGGAGAACATTTATTATGGTATGGATCTATGGTTGTTTCAATGATTAAAGTTGGTGATTGGGATTGTAATGATTCAAATAGTTTACTTAGTAATTATAATTTAACTAATACTAAAAATATTGGAGTATCAGAATTTTTCCTTAGTAATTTAACAAGTAATATATTAGATGGTGATTTTAGTAAAATCTTTAATGATGATGGCAATAATTCTAATAATTTAACAATTTCATTAAAACAAAGTGAATTATTATTGAAATTAAGTAGTAATTGTTCAGCTAATAAGGCATCAATTGGATTAACTACAATTAATTTTTTCATTTATATGGTTACTAGTGGATTAACAATTAGTTCGTTTATTAAATTTTATCAAATCTATAGAACTTTAAACAACAATAACAGCAATCCCAATGATAGCAATGGAGATATTGAATTAGATTTTGATGAATCATTTAAATTCCCTAAAATCAATCAATACCAAAAAATCCCCGACGAAGAATCATCAATTGGGAATAATAATAATAATATCAATCATAAAATTGAACTTGAAGATTTTTCTTTCGTTCCTGAAGCACCGAATATTGGTGGTGATGGTTATCCTAGTGTATCAAAGGGAAAAATTCCAATTAAAAGAGGATGATAAAATTTAAACCATCCAAATTGATAAAAATAATAATAAATATTTAAACTCTAATTTATTTCCTCTACTTTCTTGTTTGAAAGTTCCTTCACATGGATTAACAATAGTAATAATTGATGTTGGAATTGAAATTGATGGTGTCAGCAGAGTAAAAGGACTGGCCAGTGAACTAAAAGTAGCAGTTGGCTTAGTAGGGGTAGCTGCAGGAAATTTAGTTGGAACTGTATTTGAAATTGTAGTTGGAATTGTAGTTGGAACGGCTGCTTTTGTTGATGGAACCACTGTTTCAGTCGGTTCATTAACTGCAGGGGTATTTGTAGTGGGAACAACAATAACTGGCGGAGGAATGGAACAAGTTGTTAAAATTCTACTATTAATAACACTAGTTGGATAAATATAATAGAATGTAGTTAATTGAGTAATTAGTTGATCAATAACTTGAGTTAAATAATTTGGAACAGTAATTAAATCAGAATAAATAATTGAATTAAATGAGGTAGTGGTATAATTACCATAATTAAAAGTTGAAGTAATTACATCAATTTTAGAAATTGGGTAAAAATCATTAGTTTGAATAATTGAAGTTGATTTCAGATTTACAATACGAGTTGAAACCGATGTGGAAGTCGATTCAAATGATGAGGTGGTAAAGGATGTAATTGTATTACAAATTGTAGAATAAGTTGTTGATGGTGGAATTGCAGTAGTAGTTGGTCTAATTTGAGTATTAGTTGGAGTATTGGGATTTGGAGTTGTTGGTTTAGTAGTTGGAGTAACAATTGGAGTTGAAGTTGTTGGAGTTGTTGTTGGTGTAGTATTTTTAGTAGTTGGAGTAATTTGAGTTGTTGGGGTAGTTGGGGTAATAGGGGTATTAATATTACCATCACCAGTTGTTGTAGTAGTTTGAGTACCATCATCACCTTCAAAAGGATTAGTAAATAATGGTGGGAAAGTAACAGGAGTGTTAGCGGTGGTTACATCAATACAATCATTACAATCATCAAATTCAGGATTTGCCTGAAAAAAGTGGGCGGTTAGTAACTAAAAACTACTTTAAAAACTACTTTAAAAAGGGGGGTGGTGGTAAAAAGTATAGATTATGAAAATTTAATGGAAATAAAGACATATGAAGGTCATTCAGGTATAACTTACTCTGTCAGAAAAGACAAATGATGAAAAGAATAATAAAAAAAGGTAAATTGAATTCATTTCTGATCAAACGAGAACCCTGAATTTTTTTTCCTTCTTTTGGAGAAAAATTAAGTTTTTACAGAGATCTGGGGATCACGTGAATTTAGCTTTTTGGAGATTTTTAGTTTTAATCAGGAGATTTACTTAATTAAGAATAACAAGGTTTTGATTCACCATTGACATGTGAAGATAAGAAGAGTTGAAGTAGTAAATAGTAGGAATTAGATTATAGAGGGATTATACAGGGATTATACAGAGATTATAGAGGGATTACAGTCATAGACCCTAACGATTATTTAATCGCATACGATTGATCAGAGATCCAAGTTACTACCAGAGACCAATATAACTAAAAGAATAGCAAAATAACTAAAAAACTGAAAAAAGATCTAGATTTTTAGTGTATGCATATCCATTGACATCACCAAACAAAGTAACCTACGTACCCTATTTATATAGCCATTTGCAACTTATCATAAGAATTTTCATTATTTGGATTTACCATTTTAAGGTGACTAAACCTCACATTCTATCACTAGCTTCCTTCCAGCCTTTCCTTATCTTTTCTTTTTATTAAACTCCGATTACCCTTTAAAGACATGTTATAGATTTTTAAGAGTCATTGATTAGTTTCATCCATCACTCTTGCCGTCACTCTTGCCATCACTGTTGCCATCACTTGGCAGGTCTTTTGATAATTCACATTTTATCATCGCCCCTGTAATAATCTCCTATTCTCCACAGCGACATAACGGTTGAATTTTCCGATTATTTAGAATCCTCACAATGGGAATTTTAAACTAAAGAACTAGTGTAAACACTAGAATAAACATTACTAGGGTAAACATTACTACAATAAACATTACTACAATAAACATTACTACAAAAAACATTACTACAATAAACATTACTAGTGTAAGCATTACTAGTAAACATTAGTGTAAACATTAATAGAAGTATATTGGAAATAGTGGTAGTAGAAGTGACAGAGAATGAATCTAGTTGTTGTTGGTACTAAGTTGATTAATTGATTAGGGGTTAATTTTCAAGCAAATGGTACTAAATGGTAATAACTCTCCGACTCTCCCCTGTAAAATCTCACCGTGTTGGTTCCAACCTCTCACTAGAATTTTTTAGTGCACCGACTTCCAAAAACGTCGCATGTCCCTCATCTCAGTCCCCACTTAAAAAAAATTCTCATTTTTTCAAGAGAGGTTGTGCCTTATCAGTATAATCATTACAAATTAAACCAACTACAAAACAACACAAACCGATTATTTCTTTAGTGATTTCGAGAATATTTGGGGTTCTATAAAGAGAGTAAGCAGTAGTTAAGTACAGATAAGATCTCCCACATACCTAGCTTTGTGTTTATAACTATTTTGGTAAAGTTTTTGAGGTTCTCCAGGTTTTTTTTTTCCTCAGAATCAGGTTACAAAAATAACAAATCATAAGAGATTTGGGTTCCAGATTTTGTATTACCAACAATTTTTTGAATAATAATAAATAAACACATCACTATCAATAGAACTAAAGGTTATCAGTTCCTTTTAAGATTCCCATCGTCATACAATAATTTTTTTATATCATCCAGTTATATTTTTGTATTTTTTAAAATATGACAGATATTACACAATCAACTAAAGTTGTTGATACCAACAACAGTAATAATTCAAGTTCTACTGGCAATAATAGTGACAATAATGGTCAAGTTTTAGATAAAAAAGATCCAACCACAAGACCGTATAAATGTCCCATGTGTGATAAAGCTTTCCATAGATTAGAACATCAAACAAGACATATTAGAACTCATACAGGTGAAAAACCTCATAGTTGTAATTATCCTGGTTGTTTTAAGAAATTTAGTAGATCAGATGAATTAACTAGACATTCCAGAATCCATACAAATCCAAATTCAAGAAGGAATAAAAATTTAAATAAGAAGAAGCAAGAAGCGCAAGCCAATGCACAATCACTGACAATCCAAGAATCAACTGTAAATGGTAATTCTAATGGTAATTCAAATGATAATTCGAATGGTAATTCAATACCTAGTTCATCACCTATTGCTATTCCTATAAAACAAGAAACTACATCATCACCAGGATTATTAAGTAGTTCAGCATCACAAAGTTCACCTAATCAAATAGCTGCGGCAGCTGCAGTTTTAGCAAATCCAATACCAAGAAGTGCTACACCAAATTTACCATTAAATAATTCACAATCAAGTAATAATTATACTTCATCAACTTTTACATTTAGTCCAAATTCTATAAATTCAAGTCCTACAGTTAATATCACTCCAAATTTCAAATCTAACCAATCACAAGAAGAATTATTTAAAATTAAATCTATTCAATCTGATGATGATAATCAAAATCATCCTCATAATCATTCTGGTAATTTTAATTTTTCACAAAATAATTCAGTTAACGGGAATTTATCAAAATCTAATTCAAATTTATATTTAAATTCACCAATAAATAAATCAGTTTCAAATAATTCATCAATGAATATTGATATTTTAGCGTCAGTTTCATCACAAGAATTAAATAATTTAAATTCAAAATCTTTACCTTCATTAACTGATTATTTTAAAAATTCTTCAACAAATTCATTTTCAACTAATAATTTGCAATATTTGTCTAATTTAGCTGTTAATCAGTATCATCAAAAACCAAAATTAACAACCTTATCAACATTAAAAAGGATGACACCTTTAGAACCATATCAAAATAATTCCAATAATTCAAATAATAATTCAAATAGTTCAAATTCTTATACAATTCATCATCCACAACCTTCATCACAAAATATTATTTCACAAGATTCAGATTTAGATTATGTTAAACAAAGATTAAAAAAATCTAGACCAAATTCACCAAATTTGTCAGCTAAAACCTTTACATTACCTAATTCTCCTGTACTTGGTTTAAGTTCAGCTACAACTCCAATATTATCTGCAAATAATAGTTCAACTAATTTAAATTCATATTTCCAAATTCCCCACAGTAATTCAACCAACAGTAATAATAATAATCATAATAGTAATAATAGTAACAATAATAACAGTAGTACTAATAGTGCCAATACGACAACTGAAGAAGAAAATAATTTACCAAGTATTAGATCTTTAAAACTTGATTTACCCACCAATTTAACTATTCCGAAATACAGAAGATTAAGTTCAAATGATGGGAAATCAGGTCAATTTAGAAATTTAAAAGCAGAGTAATTTACAAAGGAACAATAAGTAATATTGAAAAAGATCAGAAAAAGAACAAAAAAAGAAAAAGAGAAGAGAAAGAGAAATACTAAGTAGGGTTTTGTATAATAGATATGTATATTATCTTTTACTCTATTTCTAATGTCTTATATTAAGTGAACAAAGTTCACAATAAATTTTAAAATGCAAATGGATTTAAATTTTAAATGGATTAAATTGCTTATGAACCAATTGACCAAATTTCATTTTCATCTTCAATAACATCACTGAAAACTGTTTCATCATCACCACCCAGTTCAATTCTTTCCTTTTCAACTTTTGCTAATCTCATTGCAACTCTCTTTGTATAATCACTAATAGATCTTGGTATTATATTAATATTAAATTCTTCTAATTTAATTGAATCTTTACCATTATAATTATTAAACCAATTATTAAAAATTTCATCAGTTTCAATTAATTTTAAAATTGATAAATAACATTTTTCAGCAGCTAATTTAATTGGAATAATTGGTGATCTAACATTATTAAAAATTGTTGGAATTACTAAATCTAAATTATTATTTATAATTTCATATTTTAATCTACCAATTGCTCTAATTACAATAATTGATAATCTAACAGTATTCGGAGAATCTGAGTTATGTAAATTAATTAATTTACATAACTGATTAATTAAAAGATTATTTTGTGAATCATTTAATTCTAATTTACCAATCAAGATTTTACCCATTGCTAAAACTGAATTATCCATTAAATAAGGATCATTTATTTCATTACTACAATTAATTAAATAATTGATTATATTATCAATTAAATTAATTAAATTATCATTATTACCTTCTTTCAAAAATGCATTAATACCTATTATACCAAATTTTTTATTATCATTATTTAAAATTTTTGATTTAATTATATTTGAAGTTTCTTCTAAATTCATAATTTTTGATAATGAA
Organism: Yamadazyma blattariae; assembly: GCA_030581595.1. Classification (NCBI taxonomy): domain Eukaryota; kingdom Fungi; phylum Ascomycota; class Pichiomycetes; order Serinales; family Debaryomycetaceae; genus Yamadazyma; species Yamadazyma blattariae. Next base: position 49,279 of record JAKTTU010000017.1, read on the forward strand.
CCTAATAACTTTGCAAATTGAATATTAATTTTACCTTTAGAAATTAACATTTCATCTTCAATTAAATTCATTATATTTTGTTTAGTAACTTCATTTAATTTATCTCCTGATTTATTAATAATTTCTAACAATGCTTTTAACATTGTTAATTTAATTTCATCATTTTCAGAATTTTTACATCCACTAATTAATTCAATAATTAATGAATCTATTCTTGGTTGGAATTTAATTAATATACCTAAACCGATTACTGCTCTTGATCTTAATTCATCATTATTTGGATCGTTTAATAACCTAACAAAAGTTCTTTGTAATTGTGGTATAAATGGCCTTAAAAATTGTGGAATTTTAATTAATAAATTATTAATTGCAATTAAAATTGCTGCTTTAATATTTGAATTAACCTTTTCACCAATAACTCTAATTAATGGACCAGTTAAAATTGTTGCAAATGGCTTTAAATTATCACTTGGAGTTTTATCAATTATATCAGCAATACCAAGTGCACTTAATTCTCTTTGTTCATTATTACCATACATTAAACCTTGTAAGAAAATTGGTAAAATACAATTTGGTCCCTTTGGTAATTTAAAAGCATCTAATTCTTCTCCTTTAACTCCTGTTAAATTTAATGATTGTTGAGCCGGTTTAACTAATTTTTCTAAACTTTCCTTAGATTGTGATTTAACCAATGATGTTAAAGCTTCAAATGTACCTTTAATAACTTCACTTGATTTATCACCTAATGATAAAATAAAGGAAGAAATCATATCATTAATATAAATCGAATAATCTAATGTTGAAGATTTAAAAAATTCTCCTAATCTTTCATAAATAATGGCACGTTTTCTATAATCTTCATGTTTAGTTAATGATAATAATGTTTGCATTAATGGATTAACTCCTTCATTATCATGAATTGATAATAAAACTTGATCAAATGATGATTTAATGAAAATTCTATCTTCATCATTAGTTTCATTTAAAATTAAATCAACAAATGTATTAATAATTAAAGTTAATTTTTTATATAATGCATTACCAGCAACTGAAGCTAATGAACTTAAAGCTTTAATTTTAAAAGTGTCAATTGGAGGTGTCAATAAAGTTGGAATTAAAATTGGGAAAATTATATCAGATTTAGTTGACATTATATCTTGTAAAGCTAATAATGCATATTCAGAATCAGTTGATTCTAACATTTTTAATAATTTTGGTATAATTTCATCAATGACGACTTTACCTAATTGAGTTTGTAAACTGTCAAAACATCCAGCTGCTGAATTTCTAACATTCTTAGACTTATCAATTAATGTTTTATAAGTAATTGATAAGAAAATATCTTGATATTCAACTAATCCTTCATAACTTGTTGATTTAACTAATTCAATTACAGCAATACAAATACCTTCTTTAATATTATCATCATTTGAATCTAATAATTCAGTCATATTAGGTAATATACTTGAAAGTGAATTTGATCCAACTCTCTTAACCATTTCTCCTAAAGTAGTAGCAGCAATAGTTTTCTCAACTTCATCATTGCTTGATAATTTTTTAATAACAACTTCAACTAATCTTGGCAAAATTTCTTTAATCATTCTAGGAGTATTAGCAACTAATGCTTTCCAAATTTCAACCGATTTACTTCTAACTAATCCATTAGTATCACTTCTACAAACAAATAATAATGATAATACACGATCCCTACGATCTTTACCTAAAATATCAATTAATGATTTATTAATTTCATTACCATTCAATATAGTATCTTCTTCATTATTATTATCAATATTATCATCCCCATCATTATCTTCATTAAGTAGTTCATTTTTACCAGAAATACCAGTAACTTGGAATAATAAATCACCAGTTAATTCAACTGAAGATAATCTAATTCTATAATTTGAATCATTTAAACCATTTTCTAATTCAGGTAATAATAAATCAATTGCAACTTTTGCATAATTTTTAACAATTAATCTACCGGATCTTAAAGCCATATCTCTAATTTCTTCATCATTATCAGCTAAACCAAATAAAATTGGAGGAATAATTTTATTTAAATAAGGAGCAAATGATGCACCAAAACAAACTGGTAAATATAATAATAATGGCATAAACCCAGCTCTTATATAATTTTTTGAGTTTTTAGCATTTGATAAAATTATTGGTAATAATTCATCTAATTTATTTAATCCTAAACCACAAATAATTTCACTTAAAGCTTGAGCACTACCTAATCTATCACCTTGTTTTGATTCATCTTGTAAATTATTTAATAATTTTGGAATCAAATCAGGGAATTGATCTTCACCTAATTTTTCTACTAATGAACCTAAAGCTCTTGCAGCAGTTGATCTTGTTGTTGGTACGGGATCAACCATACTAATTTCTAATTCTTGAATTAAAGTATTTAAATAAGGTTTTAAATCTTTTGAATCAACTAAAATTGCCATATTACCAACAATTTGACAAGCCTTACGTTTAGTTTGAGCTGATCTCTCCTTCATACCACGATGAATAACATGAATAATTAATGCTAATGATGGTCCATCAATATAATGAACAAACTGAGTTTTAATTAATTTATCTAATGCAATGTCAGTAAATTTAGTTGGATTTCCAATAGCTTGGATTAAATCAGGAACAATTTTTTGAATTTCAGGATTACGAATAACTTCACCAAATCTTTTTAATGATTGATCAGCAGCTTTTCTAACTTCTTTATGAGTATCATTTAAAACTCCAACAATTTCTGGTACAATAATTGATAATGAATAAGATAATTGTGCAGGATCTAAATATGCCATTGAACCTAATAATTCAACTGAACCTTTCTTAGATCTCCATTGAATTTCATCTAAATTAGAAATAGCTAATGGAATTAACTTTTTAACCCCAAAACTTGTAGTATTTGACATAATAATTTTAACTGATTTATCAGTTGCAATTCTAACTTCTGGTACTTGATCACCTAAATTTTTTAAGATAATTGGTAAAATTTCAATAACATAAGGTTCAAAAAATTTCTTCAAGTTTTTCGATAATGTAAGGAAAACTAATGAAACTGATTCTCTTTTAATTGATGATTTTTTATCATCTGACGCATCAATTAATGATCTCATTATATCAAAGTCAGTTAATGATTTAATACCTAAACCTTTAACAATACCAGCAATTCCATAAGCTGAACCAGTTCTAATATTAATTGACTTTGATTCATTAAATAAATCATCAAAAAGGTTTTCAATCATTGAAGTTATTTCATTTTTTGGAATTAATTTAATTATTGAACTTAAACAATTTGAAATTGCATTTTGAACAGTTTCATTGGAAGTTTTCAAAGTTGATAATAATCTATCAATGATAATTTTAATTCTTGGATCGTTAGAAGTTAAATGTTGACCTAATGAACCATATAAGATAACTACTGATTCTTTAATTTTATTTTCTGGAGATTGTAAACCTTGTTCGAAAATAGGGATTAAATCTTCAATATAAGATAATTTAAAATGATTTATAACGGTTATACCAGAAGTTTGTAATTCTTGACGGACTAAATCATTTTTATCATTTAAACCCTTTTCATTAATAATTAAAAATTGAAAAATTTTTAAAATTTGATCAGAGTTTAAAAATCTGGTTAATTTTTCTAAAATTAAAGCAATGGTTGATCTAATTTCCCATCTGTCTTTATCAATTATTGAAGTTTTAATAACTAAACCATATTCGTCTAATTTTGGTGGAGGAGGTTTAGAATATTCATCATAAGTCGAAATTAAAAATTTCAAATATTCATCTAAAGTTTCTGGGAATTTTTCTACTGTATCAACTATAGTATCGGCTATAGATAATCTTAAACCTGAATCATCTTGATTACCAAATTTAATTAAAATATCATAATGGCAAGAATCATTAACAACTAAATTATTTTCTTGCCAGATAGTTTTAGCTATTGAATTAATATGATCATCAGGATCATGATAGTTAATCCATAATTCATTTCTAAAATTATTAGGTAATTCAGATTCTAATTCAAATTCACTATCTAAAATTTCTAAAATTGTAGTTTTAATTTGAGTATCTGGTAAAATTAAATTATTAAATAAAATTTCTAAATCTTTAATATTATAATTAATTGAAATTTGTGACATAATTGCATTAAAACAATCTTTAACAATTTTAAATTTTGATGGTATTTTCATTAATTTAATTAAGATTTCAAGTAATGATTCTCTTGGAATTAACGGATTTTCAAATAAAGATGAATTACCTGCAATAATATCAATTGCCAACATTAATTGTTCTTCTTTAGGATCTTCTTCAACAAATTCAGAAGTAGTAGCAAGTTTTTTAGAACCAATTTTAATCAGGTAATCATAACCAGTAGTTAAAATTCTGGAGATTAACGGATACATGTAAGATAATGTAACTAAATCTAAACCAGCTTGATCAGTCATAAATTTAGCTCTAAATAAGATTTTTGAAATTGTACCATCTTCTATACTACCAGTACTATTACTTTCATTATCTTGCTCTTGATAAATTTTTAAAATATTAAGACCAACTAAATTTCTAAAAGTGTAATCTAATTTAGTAAGATTTGATAATTCTATAAAAGTTTTAGATAATGATGAAGTTAATGATGAAATGCGATTAAAATTTGGCAATAATAAAGAATTAAATAAATTAATTAATGATGGGAACCAAATGCTAACATGAGTATCAAAATTTAAAGAAAATTTAATTAAGGAGGAAATAATATCTAAATTTTTGATTAAATTATTGATTTTAATTGTTACCATTGATTTAATCTCTTTTTCTTTAATTAATTGATCATTAATTAATTTTTGATCTTCTTTACTAATTTTTTTCAATTCTTTACGTAAATCATTCTCCCATTTTTCAGTTTCATAATTTTTAGAATTTTTATTAATTTCTTTAGTCTTTAAAACATTAACAACTGGTAATGTTGGATCATTGTTTAAATAAATTTTAAGTGATAATTCATCAATTTCAATTATTGATTTAAATTCATTTTCAAAATTTAAAAGTAAATATGGAATAATTAATTCTGGGGTAATAATACTTAATTGACTAATTGTTTTAACACCACTTTCATATAATTCATGATTTGGAACCAATACAATTTTTAAAATTTCTAATAAATTGGTGAAATTATTAGTACTGAAAACTTTAACATCTATGTTTGATAATTGTGTTAAACCAAACCAAGAATCTTTTAATTTAATTGGTTCATAATTAGCAAGAATTGGCAATTTAACATTATTAGGTGAATAAAGGACAAGTTTTTTAATTAATACATTGATGGCTTTGTAATCAATATCACCAATGGAAATTGAATTGGAATTATCACTTAATTGTTCAAATAATGAATTAATTAAAATATCAGCATTTTTATCATAAATATAATCTAATCCTAATCTTTTACATTCATAAGGAACGGATTTACCAACTAACAAATAAATCATTGAAGGGGACGGATCTAATTTATCTAAAGTTTTAAAAGCCCATTCAATATCATCAGAATCAATTAATTTAGTTAAAATTTTCATTGAAGTTAAATTTGGGACTTTATCATTTTCACTATTAATTACTTGTTCACACAAATCGATATTTAAATCGTAAATTACGTTTAAGTAGATGATTACAAAAATACAGGATCCACCTTTATTATTTATGAAAATTAATGGTGATGATAAATATTCTTTTAAAGTTGTAGTGAAATCCAATTGTGATAGGAATTCAGTAGATAACGAATTAGGAGTGGTTGATAAATATTGGAACCAAAGTTTTCTTAAATTTAATTTCTTATTGATTAAACCGGTATTAATTAATTTAATTTGTTCAGTAGTTGGTTGGGAGGGTAAATTTTGGAAAAATGATTTAACGAGATAATTTAAATTTAATTCATTTGATTCTTTGCTAATTAAATTTAAAATTAAATCAATATTGAAAGTTAAATTCGATAAAATTTTATAAATTATAGTTTTTGAATCTATTGAACTTGATTTACTTAAATTAATTAATTCTGCGGCATTTTGGTAATTTAAATTAATTAATATTTCACTTGAACCAATTCTAACTGATTCTTTACTATTTTTTAAACCATTGATTATTTTAGATAATAAATTATCAGTTATCACGGTTGTAAATTTATAAAAAATGGGGATATAATGAGATAATGAAATTTCACTATTTTTCATAATTAATTTTTCAAAATTTGAAGCGATTGAATTAATGTTTTCCGAGTTGATAAATTCTTTAATAAATGATTGAAATAATTCTAAAGTGAATGTTGGTAATGGATGCTGAATATCATTAACTAATTTAATGTAAATATCGATAATTCTATTCACACCATTAGTTTTTCCATCTTCAACACCACTTGTTAAATAATGATAAAAATTTGGTTTAATAGGTTGTAAATCAATAATTGCATCAACCATTATTGAAATTGAATTAAGATTACCACCATTAATAATATCATCAATAATTTTATCACTTAATTTATTACTTATTACATTTTTAATATTGGCAATAACTGATTTGAAAACTCTGTTAGTCCTAGAATTAATTTCAAATTCAAAAATATTATCCAAGATTGAATTTAAACTATTGATTTCCCAATATCCATAATTAATAAGTATGATAGACCAATCAAGCAAGTTCAAATAATCAGCTAATGCATACAGTCCTTTGCTTTTGGAACTAATAAATTTTAAAATTGGTGATTGGAATCCATTTTCAATGAATTTAGTTAATGCTTTAGAGACATCAATTCTTGATTGTGGGTCCAGATAGGAATTAAATCCATGCAAGATTTTAATTAATGATTCTTGATCTTCTGGTGACATCGACATCGGAAAACCTTTTCTCTCTTATTTTCTTCCCACTTACTTCTTTTCCAAATTTCTCTTCCAAATTTCCAATGGCGGTTAGTCTTAATATATAGGTTTAACCAAATCGATAATTATGAGTGAGAATTTTGAAAAATTTGCAACTCACCCGGACACTACTATATATTTGTCTGCGACGAATGGGAAAAAAAATTATCAACTATACCAATCGATGAAGAGTACTAGTTCCCGCTACAGATTAGAATCAATAGATCTTCCTTGTGGGAGGTTTATTTGTTCGTTCTCGAAGGGTAATGCCTTTGGGCGATGTGGAGAACATCAAGGTCTCACCACTCTTATTGGTGTTTATATAATCTGAGGTTGGTTTAAACCATTAGGTTTTGGTTGATCTTTTGAAAACCTTAAGGTTTTCACTAAATGAAGTGGTTTTGAATTTACTCGAAGTGAAGGAAAGTGAAGGGACGGGGAGGGAACTGAAATTAAGGGAATTAAAAGGAAGTGAACTTTGGTTAGCTTGTGTTGTTCAGATTTGTCAATTATTATAATATCCATACAATCAGAAGTCATATGAAGATGCAATTAACCTCTTACAAGTTAAGCGTGGTGAACTGGTTAGATCGTACCAGATTACTTATTTGAAGTTTGAACGTATTATTATTACTTTGTTGAAAGTTGAATCTAAACAATCACTGTAGTTGTCTCTATGAATAATGAATGTGAATTTTCACTTCTTCTGTTAGATGAAGCTTAAATACGAATTAGATTAGTTCATATGACTACGAATCTCATAACTGGCGGAGGTATACTAATAGAATTGAGCCTGAGTATTCATTAATGATCGAAGATACTAGTTGAACAGATATTGAACAGATATTGAACAGATATTAGTTGAACAGACATAAATTACAGATAATAAGTGGCCTATAAGCACCATTCATAGGTAGTTACTATATATCACTTCGTTGGAAGTAAGGTTACAAGCTGTATCACATTTGATTAAATCAATTTATTTAATTAACAATTAATCCCACCATCTAGGAAATCTTACACATATTGCACATCTTAAACGTCTTACAAAGCCTACTATTCATCTTTCCACTATCCATTATAAATTTATAAACTAGATTCTAATAGAGTCAGCTACCCCAAGTCAACGAATAATAATCATAATATTAATACCCATCACTAGACCTTTGAAAAATCTTTAAAACTGACACCGGGTAAATGGTAAACTATCTGACGATCATGATCGTCTCACATTTAGTTGTGCGCGGCTTAAGATCCACAGTTTAACAGTTTCAGAGTATGAACAGGAAAGATGAATAGAAACAAGAATAGAGATAGTGTAACAGATGTGCTTTTTATTATAAATATCTATCGTTAATCGTAACTTTTCTTTAACCTATCCTACAGAATCACCATATTCTTATATCCTATCCATAACCAAAAATAACTTCTCAAAGTCCTATTCTTATATCAGTATCAGTATATTTCAGTTGTTTAATTTTAATCATGTTTAAAACAACATCTATTACCATATCTACAATTACCGAATTTTTTCCAATTAATACAATCTTTAGATCTATAATTACTTGGTCTTTTAATTAATTTTAATTCATTTTCACCATGAGCAAATTGACATTTATTCCCATAAGGACAATAATTTAATTTTATAAAAGATCCACATAATTCAGTTTTGTATAATTGAGTATTTATTGGTTTTTTATCATCTGAACAATCTGAATTATTTGAATTAATCTTAGTAATTATACCTGAAGTTGAACTTGAACTACTAGAATTTGATCTATAGTAAGTATTAGAATTATTTGAAGTATTAATTGGATTGGTAAGTTGATTATTAAGTTGATTTTGATTTAAATTTGATAAATTAGCTGAACTTAATGAAATTGGTGAATAATTTGGAGAATTTGATAATGATTTATCGAAAATTCCATTATTAGTTGTAGTGGTATTATAAATTTGTGGTGGACTATTCATATTGGTGTTATTAACATTACTAACATTATTATTATTATAATAATTTGAATAATTTAACATATTTGAATTTGAATTCGAATTTGAATTAGAATTTGAATTTGAATTTAATTGTGAATTTGTTGTATAATTTGTGGCTTGATTCCATTTCGCAACATCTGATGAATTTGATGGGAATTTAGTTAAATTATTTGACCAAATATCATTACCCAAAAAATTAGTAGTACTCGGATTAGTAGTACTTTGTGGTTGATTTGGATAATTAAAATCAGATTTAAGTTGCCATAAATCAGATAATAAATCGTTAGTTTCAAATTGCATCTTTTATATTGTCTCTTCTATAAATAAAATCTCACAGCTCTAGTCCCTCGTAAAAACTAGCAGAACCAATAACTAAGTAATAACTAAGTAATAAATAAACAGTAACTAAAGTAACTAAACAGTAACTAAATCAATAAATACAACAACCAAAGTAATCAAAGTAAGATTCTAGAACTTCAGTTTATAACTTTTTTTTGTAATATTGTGAAAATTCAATGCGTATATATAAAAAAAAATAATTGTTCCGGATTCGGTATAAGAATGAACCAATAATTAAAATTATCAACTGATAAAAATTGAAAAATCTGACAACTTTTTCAACCCAGACTCTAAAAACCCAAAATTTAAGATAAATCACAAAACCTAAAAAGTTGACTAACTGAATAAAACTTTATAGTGGATTTAAAAGTGAAAAGTTTTTTGAAAGAAATCTGGGATTTCTTAAAACATTTAAATAAAATTTCATTTAGAGGGGAGAGAGTGAAAATTTGTGAGGTCTGTTCATTTTTTCAGTATCGGAGTATCTGTTACGTTTTCATGTCAAATTGGGAAAAATATTTGGGTGAGAGTCTTTAACTACGTAAACCATGTAATTATTACCCTAGTACTCTATTACTCTATTACCCTATTACTCTATGGTACTGATACCACTGACAGTGATAATTATCGATAGTTAAAGGTTATCTAACAATTATAATAAGATTACAATAGATTCAATCCCGAGTAATTTAATTTGCAAAGTACCTCATCAATTCTCTAGTTTCCACTCTTATTCCTATTATGATTTTTTACTACCTAACAAAATGGTACTAACAAATGGTACCACACTGGAACCAATGTTGGTACCAATGTGGTACTACCTAGTACCATAGTAACAACTCAAATGAGGGGAATTTTCATCCTAATCTTCTCCTCTTTCTCAACAAAAAAAGGGAAGAGGCTCAAAGAAAAAGGAGAAGGAAATGCGATGATGAGAGAGACATTTGCCAGCGGGCGACATCGCGACACTCGGCTTTTGCGAGCGAAAAAATGAGACGTTGAAACTCAGTGGGATCTTTACTGGCAAACAGTTTTATATCTTGCAACGATTTACTAAAAGCATCAATAGATCTGACGATTGGGCTTTTGTTGATCTACTAATTACACACCCACACACACACCCACACACACACACACACACACACACACACACACACACACACACACACTCAGAGAGAGAGAGACTCTCCCACCTTTATCACTTTTTCTTTGGGTGTGATTGTCAGGGATGTGTTTTTCTTGATTCGATATTGTCAAGTCCAAATCGGAATTTACCAAATTATCAAAAGTAACAATTCTTCATGTTTAAACTTTATAAGCACTACTAAGTTTATTGATTGGTTAGAAAATTGTCCTATAACGTTTATTAATCAAATTAATAGGTTGGAATTTATACACTTAATTCTCTTTATTTGTTTATTCAATTATAGATTAATAACTATAAAAATTCAACCCTGAATTGTATGATATTTAATTATCAAGAGGATCTTAAAACTATCTTTGAAAACTTGAAAGTTCAAAACTTGAAAGGAGGTTCAATGTGTAGTAAGTAACTTTAACTCTCAAAGATAGTTTAAGATGATAAAGTTAGTTTTGATTATCAAGTTCTTAGTTTTTATCTAAGTTCTTAGTTAGTTTAAGATTATCAAGTTCTTAGTGTTCCATCTATATTCCCTCGCGATTTATCCCATCTTCAAATGAATTGCAATGACAATTACAATGTCAATTACAATGTCATTGGTACTATTGCCAATGCAGTGTTGGCCAATGACAATATCAAGACTACTTCGGATAGTGGAGCTATGCAAAAGAGGTACTTTATAAAAGGTATTGAATTCTCTCACTCTCATTTCATCCCTTGATGTTTATCTTACTCAATTTCAAGAGTTTCAAGGGAACTTATAATCTGTCATCCCACTTATATATTCACTTACGAATTGTATAATGAAGAATTATGATTTAATCCAAAAATTAAAGTTAAATGCAATGAATGCACAACTAGTATTTAAATGAAAGAAAACTCTACCAAAGAAGTGTAATTTTTTCTTCTAAAAAAAAGTATCGCGTTTTCATGATAAACAATCTAGACACTAATAATAAATGGATACCCAGAATCAAGCCATATCTACCGAATATTCAACTAATGAATACGTTGGAACAGTTCCAACCAGGTGACTCATTCGATGAATTAAATAAAAAGGGTAAAAATTCCCTAAATAATAACCAAAATCACAATATTAATCATAATCATAATCATAATCATAATCAAAATCATGATAATATTAGTACCAACCACAATACCAATTTGAGATCTCAATCAATAGCGGCGTCTATTCCACCAATCATAAGACAACCAATGATTCCAGCCATAGGATCTTCTACACCAAGGATAATTGGTAATGTTTCGAACAATTCCCTCATTGTAAATAATCATATAACGTCTATAAATAATGATAGAGTTTTAAAAGTTGATTCACGCGTGAAGAGATCAAATCAAGATAATATCCCAATTCCTAAACGTACAAAGACTGATTTAGGTAGTGTTATCGGGGGCGTCAATGGTGGTGGGAATGGCCATGGGTCTGGTAATTTCAGTGGTGATGTGAGTGGTACGGACAATGAAAAAATATATCAAAAATATATTAAATTATTAATGGATAAAAATAATTTGCTTACTCAAAGATACATTATTTTTGAATCTTCTTCAATTTCATTAGATGATAAAAATAAATTTATAAATAATGATTTTGAACCAAATTTTTCAAAAATTAATGAAAAATTAAAAAAATTAAATAATTTATTACCTTTAAATTTTGAAAAAATTGATGATAATATTGATGATTTAATAATTTTACAATCAAATAGTAATAATGAGAATAGCAATAGTAATATTAATATCAATAATCATACGATGAATGGTACAAGTACTCAAATTATTCCTGTGGCAACCACCGCCCTGTCAGTAATTATACCTCCACTGTTTCCAAATTATGTACCTGATCCAAAACCATTAAGATCAAATTCTTATAAAGAATTAGTTGAAGAGGATCCATTTGAAGATTTTGATGATACTCCAATGGATTCCCAAATTCAAGTTCATAATTCAATACGACAAGTTCCCGATATGTATCCAATTAATCAATTTAATAATAAGCACGGTGATAAGGTCGGTAATAATGGAAAGAATAATAATAATAATAATAATAAAGAAATTGGTCAAGATGATGATAAGGAAGATGATGAGATACAAATTACTCAAGTTAATGTTGTTGAATTTTCATCTGATGATGAATTAGGTAAAGCTAAAACTACAATTTCAAATCTAGATGATGGAGGTATTGTAGATATTAATTCTGATCCTATTCTGTCACCCATTCAACCAATTAATGCACCAGAATTACTTACCAAGAATAATATTCAAGGTAATTCATCATCACCTTCACCATCACCAATAATAGCACCAATAAGAATTCCTCCACCACCACCAATTATTCCACCACCAATTATTGGTAGTCAAGATTTTGAAGATGATTTTGGTGAACATGAAATGAGTGGATTAATGACTCCTTCACAAGAACGAGATGATGATCAAACTGATTTAAGTGGATTTATCGCTGATGATATAACAGAAGGTGAAGATTATACATTTAATTATGGTTCTGAAATTGAAAGTATTGAAGATAGTCATGAGAAAGGTAATTTACCAAATTTAGAAATAGATTTAAATTTAAATTCTGATCTTGATTCTGATTCCTCTTCTGAGTCAGGTTCAGATTCAGATGGTGAAGATGGTAGATTAGTAGTTGATAAAGACGAATTAGAAGGAATTAAATTAAGTCAAGATGTAGCTCAAAATTTAGGCATTGATTATAATGATTATAGTCAAATTAATGATGAAAGAGAAGTTAATTATGATATTATTGAAATCAGTGATTATGAATATGATGAATTTGATAAATTTGATGATTCAATATTGATTAAACTGGAACCACAAAGTATAAAAGATAATATCAATAAAGAAGTTAGTAAGGTTAATGGAAACAGTGGTGCAAATGGTGGTGGATATGTAGATTTTGAAATATTTGATGATTATGGACAAGTTCTGGATATTATTACTGAACAAGTACGTACTTATGGTAATGAATCATTAGTTAAACGAGTTTATTCAAAATTAAATAAAATTTTTAAATTACAAGATTTTAGATCAAATCAATTTGAAGCAATAATTAATGTATTATTAGGTAAAGATGTATTTGTATTAATGCCTACTGGAGGAGGAAAATCCTTATGTTATCAATTACCAGCAATAATTCATGATGATGAAGGGGTATCAATAGTTGTATCACCATTAATATCATTAATGACTGATCAAATTAATCATTTAACTAATAAGGGAATTAAAGCTGGTATGATTAGTTCCAAAAATTCAATTGAAGAAAGAAGAAGTATGATGGATTCATTTAGAAAGGGAGAATTAAATTTAATTTATTTATCACCTGAAATGATTAATCTGTCACCACAGGTTCAAAAAATAATTAAAAATCTATATAATATTAAAAAATTAAAAATGATTGTTGTTGATGAAGCACATTGTATATCAAGTTGGGGACATGATTTTAGACCAGATTACAAGGGGATGAATTATTTTAAAATTGAATATCCTGATATACCAATAATGGCATTAACTGCCACCGCCAACGATAAAGTTAAATTAGATATAATTCATAATTTAAAAATGAATAATCCAATAATATTAAAACAAAGTTTTAATAGAATTAATTTATATTATGAAATTAAATGGAAAACAGGTAATTATTTAGAAGAGATTAAAAAAATTATAATTGAAAAATTTAATGGTAAAACTGGTATAATTTATTGTCATTCAAAACAAAGCTGTGAACAAATTAGTAATAAATTAAATTTATTTGGATTAAATACATCATTTTACCATGCCGGCATGACAACTCAAGACAGGAATCAAATTCAACAAGATTGGCAAAATGAAAAAATTAAAATAATTTGTGCCACCATAGCATTTGGTATGGGGATTGATAAACCGAATGTTAGATTTGTAATTCATTCATTTTTACCAAGAAATTTAGAAGGTTATTATCAAGAGACTGGTAGAGCTGGTAGAGATGGATTAAAACTGACATGTATAATGTTTTATAGTTATAAAGATGCAAGAAATTTACAATTAATGATTCAAAAAGATACTGAATTAAATAAAATAATGAAAGAACAACATTTATTAAAATTAAGGCAAGTCATTCAATATTGTGAAAATATTTATGATTGTAGACGTAAACAAGTTTTATTATATTTTAATGAAATTTTTAATAAAATTAATTGTCATAAAAGTTGTGATAATTGTAATAAAATTGATGATGGCACACTAGAAATTGTTGAAAAAGATGTTAGTGAAATAAGTAAAAATATAATTAATTTAGTTAAAAGTATCGAAAATGAAAAAGTTACATTATTATATTGTCAAGATATAATTAAAGGTTTAAATCATTCAAAAATTTTGAAAAATAATCATAATAATTTAACATATCATGGTTTAGGTAAAAATATTGATAAATTAGAATTAGAAAGAATTTTTTTCCATTTAATTAGTGAAGAATGTTTAATTGAATATTCAATTATGAAAGGTGGATTTGCTTCAAATTATGTTAAAATTGGTAAAAATGCTCAATCTGTTTTAAATGGTAAAACTATAAAAATTAAATTTGTGAAAAAGAATTCTAAGGCTCCGACGGGTTCTGGTTCTAGTTCTAGTTCTAATGGATTAATAAATACTAATAATGGTAATATTGGATTTGTTAGTGCTAAAACAAATAAACCATTTAATACAGATAATTTAAGAAAAGCAATTAAAGAATTAAAAATAATTAGAAATATTAAATGTAAAGAATTAAATTATAAGGATGACAAAAATATAATGAGTGATGAAACATTAATTTTAATTTCAAAAAATTTACCAACGAACCAACAAGATTTTATTAAATTAGGTGGTGAAAAGGGTTATTGGGTTTATTTTAAAAGTAAATTAATTCAATTAAATAACGAAAGGAAGAAATTGTTTATCAGTACCGACACAGGAAATAGTGCAAGTAGACCAGGTAGTAGTGGTAATAGTGGTTATAATCCTAATTATAATCGTTCACAAAAGGGTAAAAAAAGACAAAATAATAAAAAATCATCATATTTTAAATCAAGGGCAATGCCAATTTAGAAATACATATGTATTATTATACCTTACTCTATTAGAGTTTTGATTACATCATTCCTTAAATTGGATTAATTTCGTACGTAGAATTATTGCATAAGAAAGATGAAGTTAGGATGAGGGGTGGGATCGTTATCGATAAAATCATTTGAAAGTATTTTTCAATTCTAATTCTATTGAGTGATTCTATTCTTAGTATTTGCCTGATTATTTGCATGGTTATTTGAATGATTTTGAATGATTATAAATAATTGATTATTTATAATTCTAGTTGATATTCATAATAGTATTTAGCCAGGTATAATTACTTTAAGTATAGAATATTTAATATATCATTTGAAAATTTTAGTATCATGCAATTCTAATTCTATTCTTTAATTATTCTCTAATTATTTCTAATTCAGTAATATTAATGTTAAACTTGATTCAATTACTATGTTAATATACCTTAAAGTTCATTTAAATAAATAACAGGTGTTAAAACTAGAGTAATGAAATATGAACATTATAACCTTTGATTTTAATTTGCAAGTGAAAAACATAAAACGTAAAATTTTACTTAAAGTGACAGCTTGTACTCAACATTAACCTTATTTCTCTAATTATACTTTACAGTTTTTAAACCTAAGTTCAGCTATTTTCTTATTTCGTCAAAAATTTAACTGTAATTAATTTTTTTGTAACATTTTTGTAACATTTTTGTAAGTTTTTCGTACTATAAGTTTAATTTTTGTCGTTTTAGCAACTTTAATTTACTAGAATAACTGTAACTTAACTGTAATTTTAATAATTTTATTTTTAAATCCTTAATTACTCATCACCAATTATTTTATACGGGGTAATTATAATTATAGTTTAGAAACCCTAACTTTAATTTTAAATAGGGTTGAAATATACATAAACTTTTATTCGGAAGTTATCAATTACATCAAAAATATTACAAATTTACAAAGTTACACAAAATATAAAAGTGTCACCATATTAAGATTGTCTTCAGATTGTGCAGACATTGCCTCTTAAAGTTTGGGAGGTAACTGTGATTTTAAAAAAATTAATGGTTTTAAGGAGATTTGAGATAACGAGATATTTTTGAGATTTTGCATCAATTGCAGCATACGATTATCAAGTTGAAATGTGGACCCACATTAAATGCTATAAAAAGATCGCCGTTATAAAATAATTGTAAGATTGAATTGGTAGTTGTTGGGAACAGTTTGGGGTAAAATACTAAAATGAAATAAAATAAAATGAAATAAAATAAAATAAAATAAAATGGAATAAAATAAAATAAAATGGAATAATAATAAACTCCGAATATGGGAGAAAATTAAACTTTCAAACCCTGAGCATTTTCTACGCAAATTCTCGCCAACCTTAAAAATTGTTGTAAGGTGAGGAATCCTAAGGGAAAACCTGATCCTCATCAGAGATAGGTAATCAGTTACTGTAAGTTAATGATATTACTTGATTTGGGTATAATATAGTAACACAATAATACAATATTAATTTAATAATATAATAATATAATAATACAATAGTACAGTAATTATATAATAATATAATAATAATATAAAGTAGTCTGATTTCTTATATTTGTTATTGTCTAATTGTCTCTAATCTCTATTGTTTTTGTTGGGAATTTTAATACATTTAAGGTAAAATTGTATTGCAAATCTTTGAGGGTTACCAGTTAGTACTCCTAGACAGATAAAAAAAAGTTTTTTAGAAAGGGTCGCGACCGTTGGAAAGGTTGCGCGGGGGGACGTAACGATGCATGGAGTGACAGATTTACCCAAGGGTGAACACTGCTAAAAACACTAATAATTTTATTACTAACATTTTAGTAATTAAAAGGTAAATCGTTGTTAGTAGTTATTTAATTAGTTATTTTAATTATACGGGAAATGCGTAGGAAAAACATACACATTTCCCATATTCTATTTCCCTTATAATATTTCCCTTATTCTATTTCCCTTAGTTAAAAATGTAGGGGAATTAGTGGTAAGGATTTATGGGGAGTTAATGCGAAATGGCATTTTTGAGAATGCTTGTAAGAATGAGAAAAATGAAACAGAATGATAGTATATAGGAAAGGAGTAAGAATGACAACTGTTACAAAGAA
Organism: Yamadazyma blattariae; assembly: GCA_030581595.1. Taxonomy (NCBI): domain Eukaryota; kingdom Fungi; phylum Ascomycota; class Pichiomycetes; order Serinales; family Debaryomycetaceae; genus Yamadazyma; species Yamadazyma blattariae. The sequence continues at coordinate 66,872 of JAKTTU010000017.1, forward strand.
TTATAACAGAATGTGGATTAGGTAGATAGTCAATAGATATGAATTACAGAGCGATAGGGTAAAGAAATTCCACAGTGAATTTTTTTAATCAACCCTGAAATGAAGCGGAATTAATGCAAATACTCGGAATTGTTACTAAAACGTCATACTCAGGGCCAATTTATAGCAAGGCTATAATGTTAGCAACTGTTACTAAGGGTACTACTCTAGAATTGCAAATAAAAACAAAAATAACAGTAAAAGGGAAAGAAAAAGGGGAAGAATTTTAGGGGATTGGAATACCTACCCTAAAGGGGCCAATTAGTTATGATACAAACCTGTTTAACACCAAAAGAAAAAAACGATTTTTCGTTTAAAAATCGTTTAAATTGACGATTTATAATGCCTTTTGACCTGATAAAGGAACCCTCACCTACCCTCATTCCATTAGACATTTTGATAAAAATGGCAAAATGGTAAAAACAAACAAATCATAGTGAGTATTTGAGATCGGTTGTTTCAGTATCAGTTACCGTTACAATTTCAATCAATTTCAAACGGTAAATTAGGGTTAATTATGGGGGTGGAATATCAGAGAATATCTGATGAAATACCTGAGGAAACATTATCTCCCATGGAGAAAATCCCAGCGACAAAATAGGGCCAAACTGCGTGAGCTGCATGCTCTGATCTGCTGCGACATCCAAATCTTAAATTAGGTGCATGGTGCATACTTGGGAATTAAGATTTTCTCACTCTAAATTTTCAGTCTTTTTCAGGTAGTTTGAATAATTTTAAATTGTTTTATTTTTTTTTACCAAATGGTTTGGTTCCTTTTGGTCAAAATTATTTTTCAGGTTTTTTGGTTTTAGTTTTAGTGTTAAAAATATATTTTTATTTAAACTTGGTGATTTCCATTTTTCCCAAACTCAATAAGTAAAAAAACTGGTTTTAATCCCACATTTTTCCATTTGTTGTGTATTTGAAGAACATATCACACCTAGTTAAAAATAGATATTCTTAATCAATAACAAAACAAAATAATATTGATATTGATACATATCTTCACTTTTTAATTTTCCAATTTTTTAATTTTAATTTTATTTATAATTCCCATATTTTAGTTCTTATACCCACCACTAATTCATTCCTTATGATTATGTTCTCCAAGCCAATATACAATAATATTCAATACCCTCAACCAAAATTGGGTAATACTAAATTACCAAGTTTTAATGAATTAATGACTAGTATACCATTACCTAATGAATTTAATAATAATACATCACAATCAACATCACAATCAACATTACAATCACAACAAGTTTCACAACCTGAAAATTTACAGCCTGTGCAAACGTCACCTGTTAATTCTGCGAGTATTTCATTACCATCAATAAATAATAATAATAATACTAATAATAATAATATAAATGGCTCAATTAGTGCTGGTACAATTACTACCCCAAATACTGTACCAACTAATTATTTCAATGGTTATAATGTAAATTATAATGTTATCCCAATTAATAGACCATCATCATCACCAATAATTCCAGTATATTATTATCAACCAATAAATTATTCAGTTAGTCCAAAAACATTATTACCTACACCACCACCAACTAAAGACTCCAATCTTTCAAATATTTCAACCCCAATAATTAGTAATCATAATAATCACAATAATATTAATGGAGATTTTGATGAATCAATCGATTTGAAAAGGAAACATATTTGTAAAGTTTGTTCCAGAAGTTTTACCACTTCAGGTCATTTAGCAAGACATAATAGAATTCATACTGGTGAAAGGAAACATATTTGTCCATGGCCAACATGTGAAGCAAGATTTGCAAGACAAGATAATTGTATGCAACATTATAAAACTCATACTAATGGTAAAAAGAGAAAGAGTTTAAATTTTAAAAAAAATATAAATAGTAAGAGTATGTAGGATAAAGGGTTTGGTTTGATTCTTCCCTCTAATCTATTCTTCTTCTAATTCTCTTATTGGCTAATTATTAATATTAGAATTACTGTTATTCTCAGTCTTACTGTTACTGTTACTCTCAGTCTTAGTGTGTTTACCTTCTCTTGGGGCTTCCCTCTCATAATCCACGGTTAAAAATTCTAAATCTGTCAATTGGCCCTGACAGCCATTCGGTGATGATACCCTTACAACTGATAGGATAACAGTAATTAACTACAAAACAACATCATAGTTACACAATCTCATATCATAGATTAACTCAATGAGTAACTCTCAATCACGATTCTAGTCAATTAGGGGTGGATGTCCTTAACAATAATTGGGCTTTTAGTTAAATTACTTACATCAATGTTTGCTGTGCCTGATGCCATTTACAATGATAAAATTCTCGCTATTACCCTATGACAATCGCAATTTTGTTGAAATAATGAGAGAGAATAATTTTAGTAATTGTCAACCTCTAACAATCCACCAGTCCATTCCATTCAATTCTGAGTAGTTCTTTCCAACTGCTCGAGATAATCTCTATTGATGATTGATACTGAATGGTATTAACGATCACGATCTATTACTTTACAACTACGTATCCAAAAAATAAACAATCTTTTTTTCACACTACCCTAAAATTCCGTTATGAAATCAGACATTTTATGTGAGATTTTTTTTTCCACCTTTTTTAAACTTTGAAAATGCCTTAGGGTCTAAAGGGGGTCGAAAACATCACAACAAAAAATAAAAAAAAAAAGAAAAACAAAAACAAAAAAATTGAAACTGGAAAAAAAATTGAAACAAAAAAAAAGGGATTAGGGGGGATTCTTAATTACGTTTTAAAACTTAAAGTTTAATTTTAAAAGATTATTTGTAATTTGAAAGCATGGTGAGAACTTAAAATGAGTCAATGTGAGAACATTGAGAACCAATTTTAAGAACCAATATTAAGAACCAGAATTAAGAAAGAATATTGAAAAAGAAGCAGTTGAGGGATCTAATTAACAACGAATTCTTATTAACCACTCTTTGTATTCCCCTTTCGTTATAATACAACATTATATAATATTATGCAACTTAAACAAATAATAATAATTTAAACATTTTAAAATTGGTTGTTTTACAATTGGTTATTTTCAAATTGGGTTATTATATTATTATTTGTCCATTATTTGAATTTTAAATTAATTTTTGTTTTCCATTCTATTGTTTTATAATAATTCTTAATTGATTGGATCTAATTTACCAATTGTTCATTTGCACATAAATGATTTTTAAGTTCCTTATTATCTATATATTATACATACACAATTTAAACGGTTTAGGGTCTCGGTTAGAATGCCGTAGGAGGTGTGAGAATTTTTTTTTGGTTTTTCCATTATTTATTTTTTATCACTAAATCATGTGAAGTAATTAGTTGCAATATTTTATAAAATTAGGTAACATTAAGATTGAAGATTGAAAAGATAGGATTATATTGGAAGTAATTACCAGAGAATAAATTATTGACCCTTATAAATTTTTAAATCTGTTTTCAAAATTCGTAAAAAATATTTCGTCTTGTAGTTAATGTTTTAACAGATCTCATTGAAATCTACATTAAAGTCTTAGAATCTCATTGAAAGTCTTAGAATCTCATTGAAAGTCTTAAAATCTCATTGAAAGTCTTAAAATCTACATTAAAGTCTTAAAATCTAGAAAGTCTTAAAATCTACAAAATCTTAAAATCTACATTTTTAGTGGGTGAGATGTATATCTCTTTAATGTCTCTAACGGTTGAAACTAAACTGCTTTGTCTATTTCTTTGTCTTTCGCTTTGTCATTTTAAATAATCTTACATAACTTAATTAGTTCATGTATGAAACAGCTTTTTTAATGGAAATTTTATATGTAAATTTTAAAAATATGAATTTTTCTCTGTTTTTCTAGTAACTTTACATATAAATAATGGCGGTAGTGTTTGTATCAAAAAAACGGTTTTCCTGTTCATCTCGGGGGTAGTGTCTGTGGCCTGTTTTCATTTAAAGGTAAAGAAAAATCTGAAATTGGCTTTATGTCACACTAGGTATTTGAGAAAAATAGGAGTGACATTAATGGTTGAATTTAATTGACAGGAGTTAAAGGGTACCAAAAGGGATGAGAGGGACAAGAATGGTTAGGCGATTTTTTTATATTATACCAATTGAATTTTTGTACTCAATTCAATTTTTGTACTAAATTGAATTTTTGAACTCAATTGATATTAACAATTGTCTCTAAAATACTTTAGTTATTATTTAGTGAATTTATTCGTTATTCTTTTTCGTGATTCTAGTATTAATATTTAGCACTAACAATTTCGTTACTGATAATTTTTCACTTTACAATTAATACTGTAATGGTGTGATAGTTTTGAGAAAAATAATATATTTTTTGATTTCCCAAATTATTATTTCAAAAAGTCTGTAAAGGAATACAAAACAACCTCTTTTCTAAATTCTAATCCTTTTTAAGTTATTACTCCATAAATTAATGTATGGGTTAACCAAAAAAAGATCGTCAAATTAGGTATCAGTTAGTATGTAATATTAAAATTCATGTAGTATGTGCATTTTGTAGAAAAATTTTTTTTCTTCGAGTGTAATAGGCTCAGTTGAATACTACCACCGTCAAAAATTTAAGGACGAAACGACACAATTGGAATTTGGACTTTTTCTAATAAGGATTTGAATTTCTAAATTAGTTTTTGTTTTATGGTTTGGTTACCGTTTTTCCAAAGGGTTCCCTAAAAAGGATCTGTGTCGTTTTGGACTAAAATCTGTCCTTTAAGATGAAATAATTGAGAGACAATTTTGAGCACACAATTGGTTAGGGTGAAAAAATCGTTTAATTTCTGAATTCTGGAAAAAAAAATTTGGCAAATGTAAGAATTCCCCCTTAAATAACTGGCTTCATTATTAAACTAAAATTCTAGTTACTTGTTCAATCAAACAATATCAATAACACCTCTATTTACTAACAAATATTATTTTCTCACTCAATTCAGATTATGCTCAGAATGCTCTCACAACACCACCGCAGTTTAAAAATATCACTAGTCTTCCAGAATTTCATTTAAGTTTACCCATTCAGCATAAGTAGTGATGTATTTTATTTTTTACATAGTTCACCCAGTTTTATACTTTATTTTTACTTCGTTCAAATATTTTTACCTTTATTTTTACATTTATTTTTACCTTAATTTCTACCTTAATTTTTACCTTAATTTTTCAGTAAATTGGTCTAGGTGTTCAGTTGGTCCGATCTGATTGGACTTCTTATGCATTTAGGAAGGAGAAATAAAAATAAATTATAGAAATTAAGTATAGAGATTTTCAAAGGATACCTTTTAATCCTTCTACAATTCTTTAATTTTTTTCATCTTTGTCCAATTTAGATTTTGATCATCTCCGTGTAATCTTGTTAAACTTTAATATTTATCTTAAGTCCAGATTTTAACTATAAACTTTGCTATTTTCATTCACTTCTAGTCTTGTCATCCCACTTCTTCTCCTATTCGATCACTACTAATTCAATCACTTCAATCACTACTGATTCCCTTAAATCTAATCGATTCTTCCAGTGTTATTTTTCCGTTAGTCTAAATCGTTATGAAGCACGCTCTAAATTATCTCATTGAGAAGTTTTTTCTTCAGTTGTACCTACCTCGCTAATTAATTTCTCTCGCCCCTAAAACTGTCTCTGCTCGTTTTCACTTTCTATTTTAGAATCATTTTTCCATCACTAAAATAGTTTTTTCAATGGGTTTAGTTTCAATGTTTAGTGCCCTTTTATTGTTTGAAACTCCTCGGGATTACCATTTATCCATCCATATTATTTCATAACCTCATATTCTTTCTTTTAGCAACAATTTGTATTTGTATTTTGTATTGGTTGCTTTTCTTGACTAAAATTGCAACATCAACAAGCCAAAAAATTAACACCGTTTTGAACAAGTATTAACAATGATCGGATTAATCTTTAACAATAAACCTTTGAGGGTAAAAATAAATGTTACATTAACCCTTTCCCTTAATTGGCAATGTATTTGTAAGCCATTTGTAACCTTTATTGGTTATTGGTGTTGGTGTTGGTGTTGGCGTTCTCGTTGACGTTCTCGTTGGCGTTGGCTCTCTGTTTTTGCTTTGCTATTGTTAGCTTTTTGTCACAATGTCTCTAATTGACTACAATGCCCTGAAACTGAAACTACTGAAACTGAAATTATCTTGAAACTAGAGTTCAGAAAAGGGATTAAGGGGTACATTTTACTATTACTATTTACACTATTAAGCTTTTTGTGTACCTCTTATGTTAATTGATCATCATCATGCTCTACCGATTCATAACTTTGGAAAGAACTAATTACACTAAAAATTATCTACACCATGAACATGTTCTAAAAATTCATAATAACAAGTGAAATAATTTGTACCATTTGATTCAACATCAAAATAAAATTGAAATCCATTAATTTCTAAATTTCTTAATTTAATTATTGTTTCACCATCATTTAAATCATTAAAATCAATTTCTCTACTTTCGGCATTACCTCTATTTAAATCAATCAATGATCTTATGATCCCATCTAAATAATGGACTATACAAACACTTAAATTTTTAAATAAATCCCTATACTGACAAACGAATGGTTCCAGAACAGTATCGAAATATTTATCTTCTCCTAATTCATTATATTCCCCCTCGTCAACATGGTATTTACTGCACTGGAAATCAATCCCACTAAAGAAATTTTGATGGATATCGAAAATTGGTTGATTATGATGATACAAACATTCAAAATGATTAGTTTGCAGAATATATCGATTTCTAAACATTTGCGATAATTGACTTATCATAATTGAATTATCTAAATCTTTCCAATATTTTAAATTTTGATCGAAGTATTTATGACAATGAATAAAATCATCAAGATCCTTTAAGTATTTAAAACAATGATTACATTGACATCCATTCCACATAACATTACACATTGCTTGTTCGTAACATGATAAAACTTGTAGGAAATCAGGTAAGATTAAATCGATGAAATGGTCCCATGAGTTAGTGGCTTTCACTATTTCTGTTATCATATCGATTCTACGTAAATAATTACCTTCAAATCCATCATTGATTATCCCATCATTAGGGGGATTGTAAATTATACATAAGTAAGTGAAGGATCGTTCAGTTTGAAGGTACTGGAGGATATGGTAATCGATTTTCTCTGAGGATGTGTGGGTGTAAGGACAAGTTAAAACAATTGATAATTTTTTAATGGATTTGGGTAAACTTGGTATTTCTGATGGTTGAGAAATTTTTAATGACAATTTGGAAATATTGGGTGGCAATACCACAGGATTAAATTTTTCAATTTCAATTTCTAAATGATTTAAAATTGTTGGATTTATTTTAAGTCCTCCCAAGTTTTTCAAAAATTTTGGATATTGTATATTTATTTGACATTGATCATTATTCAAACTTTTTAAGAAAACTTGGATATCCTCATTCACTTCACCCCCAAACTCCCCAATCACATCCACACGTTTGATCTGTTTTACTAGTTCCGGATTCACACTAATTGATTGTACAAGAACTTTAAGTTTAGCAATGATCATTATTTCAACCCCATCGATGAAAGTTCGATTATCAAAATGTCTGTTCCTTCTAGATATCTGATTTAATCTACCGTGAGCAATCACTATATGTTGGTATAATTGGTTGGAACATGGGTGGTAGTAGTCGTATGTGGTTAGTGTGAGATTCAATAGGGAATTGGTGGTAAGGTATGGTATTGATTTAAGTATTGGTTCCATTTAGACTGATGATGATGTGAGATTCTCAACAATTTTCGCATCATAAATTTGGGTATGAATTATCACCTGACTGCCAAATCTAGTAAAAATTAAAAGGGAAAGTTGAAACTAAGGAAAAGTTGGAAATCAGTGTACAAGTGGTGAATTATTGACAACTATCTAGTACATCTCACTATAATCACTCGTTAGATCAATATCACATCTGTGCGATATAATGTTTATCTTCCCCCATTAATTTATGAAATATATTCAAATTAGCCGCATTGTAAATCCCCACCAAATCACAATAAATAAAAATTTAAAATGAAACCAAATGTAATGATACTAGTACGGCTAATCAACCACCGCTTTTTTTCAACTCTTAATCTCTATATCTCACGGAACGACTTAAAATTGCAGAATTATTTCGGCTCTTTATCTCACGTGTAAAAATGGGGGCCATATTAGTGTAAAAATTCAATTTTAGTCGAGGGGTCCAAAATCAAATTGCCCCACCCCCAAATCACACGTATTATTGATCGGTTATTTGTTATCCCTTCGAACAAAAACTGTTGAAAATTTTAAAAAGAATAATGGCGATGTTTAGATTAAGGTGAAGGTGAAGGTGGTGGCAACGGTGCTGTGTTACCCTGAAGGTAAACATGATAAACTATTTCTAGCTTATTTGTTTGTTTCCCACAATTTGTCCCTCATTAATAATTTCTGTCCCTCAGTGATTTTTTCTAAATTAGGTTTTTCTTACCACTGGGAGTTTAGTTAATTTCGGAATAACTAATCACCTTAAAAATTCTAATAATAAAATAGAAAATTGGATTTTAAATTATGAGTAGCATTGTTTAGTTGTGTATTAGGTTATTTTAGTTTATTTTTCTCTCATTGGATAAGGATCTGAGGCGAAAGGAATTTTTGGAATTTTTTTAGTGGAAATACCCCTAATTGAGAAAACTTGGGGTAAAAAAAAACACCATAAATAATTTGCGATGGGGGTAAACCGATATTTTCCCCCCTATAAATATTGATTAGATCCCTGATCAGAAAAAAATACTTTAAACTATAAAACAAAAGTTTTCGAAAAAAGGTAGATTAGAAGTATTTAAAAAAGAATTTTCAAAGATGGCACCAATTGTTGAAGGTAAAACTAAATGGGATCATATTCCAAATCCATGTTTAATGGTTTGTCCTGATAAAACTGTTAAATTATCAGAATCAAATATTGAAACATTAAAACCAAATCAAGTTAGAATTCATGTTAAATGTACTGGAATTTGTGGATCCGATATTCATTTATGGAAAAAGGGTCAAATTGGTGATTTAGTTATTACTAAAGATTTAATTATTGGACATGAAGCATCAGGACAAATTTTAGAAATTGGTGCAAATGTTAAAAAAGATTTAAAAGTTGGTGATAGAGTTGCAATTGAACCTCAAGTACCTTGTATGGAATGTTATTTATGTATGAATGGTAATTATAATTTATGTCAAAATGTTGACTTTTTAGGTATGCCACCAACTAATGGTTCAATTCAAAGATTTTTAAATTTGGATTCAAGATTTGTTCATGTTTTGCCTGATGAAGTTAGTTATGAAGAAGGTGCATTAACTGAAGTTTTATCAGTTGGTTATCATGGTATTGAAAAAGCTGGTGGTTTACCATTAGGTAAACCTTGCATGATTGCTGGTTGTGGTCCAATTGGTTTAGGTACTTTATTATTAGCTGATATTTCAGGAGCTTATCCAATTGTTGTTTCTGATGTTAATCAAGAAAGATTAGATTACGCTAAAAGATTAGTACCATCAATTTTTACTTACAAAATTGATACAAATTTATCAACTCATGAAAATTCTGATAAAATTAGAGAAATTTTTGGTAAAACTGAATACGATATGCCAGAAACTATTTTAGAGTGTACTGGAGTTGCATCATCAATTAATACTTGTGGTTATGTAGTTAGAAGAAATGGTAAATTAGTTATTGTTGGTGTATCAGCATCAAATGAATTGGATGGTTTCCCATTTATGCCATTATCTTTTGGTGAAGTTGATGTTAAATTTGTTAATCGTTATCATGATTCTTGGCCTCCACTTATTAATTTAATTAAAAGTGGTAAATTAAAAAAAATTAATGAATTTATCACTCATTCAGTTAAATTAGAAGAAGCAACAAAAGCTCCAGAAATTGTTTTCGATCCAAAAATCCCAAGTATGAAAGTTTTCGTTAAAGATGAAATTGATTTATTAAATTAGGAAGGGTCCCATAAATGATACGTGATCGATCACCACCCACCCCCATCCCACCCGTTATATTTTCATATTTTTGTTTTATATATAGTTTGTTTTAGGTTAAAAAAAGACACTGCATCGTTGAGTAAATTAATACAGTGGTTGAAGGAGTTTGTATAGTTGAGCATAGTAATACATAATGAATTAATTTCCTCTTCACTCATTTACCAGTATTTCACTGTTACTAATACTCTTTAACTTCATTATTCAATTTTAATGTCTGGGGATAAACTACTTACCTGGGCTTATCTAGGGGCATCTTCTGGATAAATTTATCTCATCGCCATAATGTCTCGTAGCTCTGATCTGTTCTGTGTCAATTATTGTGTAAAGTAGTGTAAAGTACATCAAAACGGTAAATTGGGTTACCTGCAGTGATATTTTAATCGGTAAGACCAATTAGTTCCTAACAAAGTTTTACAGTGGTGGGTTAATATCACCGATTTTGGTGAGGCAAACACGTCCCAAATAGGTAATTCTACTCGCAATGGACGAATTTTTTCAGTTTTCTTTTTCTTCTATTGGTATTTTACTCCCCTCCCCCATATTTCGAACTAAATCCATCTCATAGTTTATTTTTTGTTGATTTGTAATTACAGAACGTGTTTTGTTTAGTTGGTAATACCAAAAGATAGGTTTAGTGGGTAGACAATACTATAATTGGGGGATTAGAATCAAGATATTGGGAAATTGAATTCAAGATTGTGCGGCGCGTATATATTACTATTTTTTGTGAGTTAGCTGCGTTTAACAAGCAATTTCATAATCACTTAAAACTTTAACTTTATCAGCAGAAGCAGAAGATTCATCAAAAGTATAAGTTAACCATTCTTTAACTAATCTTTTAGCTAATTCTAAACCAACAACTCTTTGACCCATACATAAAACTTGACAATTATTTGATAATATACTTCTTTCAACTGAGAATGAATCATGAGCAGTAACAGCTCTAATACCAGGGACTTTATTTGCACTAATTGCAACACCTAAACCAGTACCACATATTAAAATACCTCTATCGAATTTACCTGCTTTAATTAATTCACCAACTTTAATACCAATTGATGGATATGGTGTTGAGTCAGTATTTGATGGTACACCAATATCTTCAACAATCGTAACTAATTTATTTTTTTGTAATTCTTTTAAAATTGCATCTTTATATTCAAAACCTGCTTGATCACTACCAATAACAATTCTCATCTTACACTATTTTATTCTATTCTATTAATTATCCCTTTTTATATTTGAATTTGAGGGTTTTTTAGTTTTCGAAAATTTTTGGGAGTTTATATATTTTTATAAGTTTCGCTGTGGGGCAGGTGGAAATATATTTTGAATTTTTCAAAAAATTAAGTGTTTACCGATTTTATCTCCACTAAATTATAAATAACCATGATAATCCTTCAAATAATAACTTCCTAAAATTTTTATAATTTTTATTATAATAATTAAATTAAAATGACAAAACATTTTTTACCAGAAAATCCAAATAATTTAGTTAAAAATTGTTTACAAGGGTATGCAATTGTAAATAATCATTTGTCAGTATTATTAAATGAAAAAGTTATTTATAATAATAAAGCAAAGAGTGATAAAGTTACCTTAATTAGTGGTGGTGGATCAGGTCATGAACCAGGTTGGGCAGGTTTAGTTGGTGATGGGATGTTAACTGCTTGTGCTCAAGGTGAAGTTTTCGCTTCACCAAATTTTAAAAATATTCAAGCAGCTGAAAAAGTTGTTCATAGTGACAAGGGTACAATTTTAATTATAACTAATTATACTGGAGATAATTTATATTTTGGTATGGCTCAACAAGAATTAATTGCTAGATATGGTGAAGAAAAAGTTAAATTATTAAGATGTACTGATGACGTTGCGATTAAAAGATCAATAAATACTTTAGTTGGTAGAAGAACTTTAGCAGGTTGTGGTATTGTAATTAAAATGTTAGGTTCAGCTGCATTAGATACCAAATATTCATTACAAGAATTGTATGATTTTGGTGAAAAAGTTAATGAAAATATTGTTAGTATTAATGCTGGTTTAGATCATGTTCATATACCAGGACATTCACCTGATTCAAATTATGGTAAATTAGAGCAAAATGAAATTGAAATTGGTTTAGGTATTCATAATGAACCAGGTTTTAAAAAAGTACCAGAAATTCCAAATAATGAATCATTAATTAAAGATTTATTATCATACTTATTAAATAAAGAAGATAAAGAAAGAAATTATTTAAATTACGATAACAATGATAAATTTATTTTATTATTTAATAATTTAGGTGGATTACCAATAATTGAAGAAAAAGCATTATTGTTTGAAACTGTTAAACAATTAAATGATAACTATGGTATTAATCCATTTAGAGTTGTTTCAGGTACTTTTGTTACATCATTAAATGCACCAATTTTTACAATTACTTTATTTAATGTTACAAAATCAAAAATCGGTAAATTTGATGAAAATAAAATTTTTGAATTATTTGATTTACCAACAAACGCAACAAATTGGCCAAATTATGTTACAAGTGAAATTGGTAATTTAAATGAAAGAATTAATAAAAATTTTGAAAATTATCAAGATTTAATACCATCTTTTGAAAAAGATATTAAAATTGATCCAAAAATTTTATATAATATTTTAGAAACTGCATCAAAAAATTTAATTAAATTTGAACCACAAATCACTGAATGGGACACAAAAATGGGTGATGGAGATTGTGGTAAAATGTTAGAATTAGGTGCAAATGCAACTTTATTAGCTTTAAATCAAGGTATTACTGAAAATGGTTCAATATTAACTTGTTTAAATAAAATTTTATCAATTTTATCAAATGATATGGGTGGTACTTTAGGTGCTATATTATATATTTTTGTAAAATCTTTAATTAATAATTTAATTAAATTTGCTGGAACTGGTTCAACAAATGAAATTATGGGTAAATCTTTAACAAATGCAATTGAAACTTTAAAAACTTTTACAAAAGCAAGACAAGGTCATAGAACTGTAATGGATGTGTTAATCCCATTTGTTGAAAATTTTGCAGCAAAATTAGATATTAAAGAGGCAATTAAAGTTGCAGAAGATTCAGCTGAAGGTACAAGAAAATTAGCTCCAAAATTAGGAAGGGCAACTTATGTTGGTGGGTTAGAAGGTAAAAAAGATTTCCCTCCTGATCCTGGTGCTTACGGAGTTTATGAAATTATTTTAGCATTAAACCATTTAACTTAATAGATTTTTGTTCGTGTCTCAGTCACTCACACTCCCCACTCTGTATCACTTTATATCTATATATCTTTATCTAAGGAACTCGATTTGTGTTTTTCCTTTACCTTTTATGCCTCCTTCCTTAACTAAGCTAATTTCTTTACCCTTCTGGCCAATGAGAAATTGAAATGGAAAGCCAATTGACTGTCCTTTTCCATTCTATTTATTTTAAAAAAGAAAAATATTCATGTTATGTCATTTATTAAAAATATAAATCCTATGCATTCTATGTTACTAAAAGAACCTATTTATCAGCTTTGATACCTAAAATTCCTCTACCAGCGTAATATAATGGTAAGGCAGTTGCAACAGTGAATAAAGCATAAAATGGATAAACAACCATTTTTGATCTTGGTCCTCTTAACCATAATGGTTGAGATGAGTTTTGATATCTTTTTTGTAATTCAATGATTCTTTGAGGATTTGGAGCCATCTTTATAATACTTCTATTCTATTTCTTTTATTAGTTAGTAATTCTATATTTGAATAAATTTAAAGTTGATTTTAAATAGTTCTTACTTACTTGAAAATTATCAGTTCACTTTTTTCCCATCCAATGAGGTTTTTGATGAATGCGAATTTTTTGGTAAATGCGCGACTTAAACATTAGAATTCTTAACATCGGTACACCTTCCTTAAAGGTAAGCTAACTATACTTCTAATTCTTAAAATTAGAAATAGAATAGAGGAACTAAAAGTATAGTAATCATCTGGGGTACTTAAATATATATTACCATTTTTCTTTATTCATTAATCGTAAAGTAATCTATTCATCATCACTAATATCAATAACATGTCTTCTCCTTCTAGGTTCATAATCATTATCTTCATCTTCCAGATCAATATTAACTGGATCATTAAAATTATCAAGGGCAGTATGTAAATCATCATCACTATATTCTTCCCCTGATAGACTTACTTCATCGTTATATCTATGTTGATCATAATCATCATTATCATCATGAGTAATTTCATGATATTCATCACTATCATCATCTCTATTATAGTCACTGTCACTATCATTATTATTATTATCTTCATCTTCATTATTATTATTTCCAAATCCCCTCCAAGATTCATGATTAGAATTACTATCCATATCTGATAAAATATCATTATCTGAAGCTAAATCATGATTAATTGAACGTATATCTCTACCATCAATAAAACTATCATTACTATCATAAGCATCATCTTCAGCTCCATACATCTGAACCTCTAATTGATCTTCATCATAATTTTGTGCAGAATCATATTCTTCATCATCATCTTGTGGTATACGAAACCTTGCTCCACAATGTAAACATTCTGATCCATGAGCTTCCCAATGACAATTACCACATCTAGGTACTCCATCCGATTTATCGACTAAAGTTAATACATTTTTGAAAGTGTCTCCATATAAATTACCATCTTTTGAATCTTTTGAGTAAATTTCATTACTTTCTTTTAACCTTTTCTTTAATGTTTCTTTCTCATCTTCATCTCCATGATTTATTAATACATTAACAAAATTTTCACTAATTTCTTTTAATTGAACATTTAAAGTTGGTGGTACTTCAAGTTCATGCCTACAAGTTGGACATGTTGGTTTATTTTGAAACCATGCTTTACAACATTCATAACAAAATGAATGTCCACAAGATGAAATAACTGGTACAATCATAGTCTCTGAGCATACTGAGCAATCTAATGATTCAGATATTTTACTTAGTAAAACATCAGTTATTGATCTATCCTACAAGAAATTGTTAGTAATGGGTTCCCCTTATCTTCTATAAGTTTTAGGTAAGTTTTTTAAAACAAAAGTTGTTCTATTACATACTATATCTTCCCAATCTGTTGGTTCCATCTCCGTTAAAAGTTTGGTGTGATCGAAAAAATGCGACTATATTAACCTTATCTATTTACAACTATATATTGGTGATTTTGAACAACCCGTAAGTTTCAAGTTTCTTCATTGTCTATGATCTCTCCTTAACCGTGTATGTTCTTTAATTATGGCTTCTTACCAACCCAATCATCTAAAATTTCAAATAATTTGCCAATCTCAGAATTCAAATAATTTTCATCAGATTTCAGTATAATTACAATCTGATTTAAGAATTTTGTAAAAAATTCAATTGTTCCTTCTGGTGGATCAAATTTTGGTAATGATTGTTTAATATTAATACATTGATTAATTAAAAATGGATTTATCTTTATTTCATTAATTGGGAAATTTTCAATTTGTTTAGTAAAATTTTCAAAATCTTGAGTTACTTTATAAATTTGTAATAATTGTATAAAAATTGAAATTATTATATTATCAGTTAATTCATTTTTATTATTATTTAAATTTAATGTTAAAATTTCAATTGATTCATTGAAAAGTTTCCTTTTAACTAAAATTTTAACAAAATTAATTTTATTAATTAAATTAAAATCATTTAAAAATTTATCTTTAAATTCAATTAATTCATCACTACTTGCAAATTTTAAATTTTCTAAACTTAATTTATCTTGAAATTTCTCTTCTAATCTAATCTTTTGTGTTATTTCAATTATTTTCTCTCTATTTTCAATATTCAGTCTTTTAAAAGTTTCTAAGATTTTGGAAAAATCTGGTTTAATACCTCTTTCAATTAATTCATTAAAACCTTTGTCAATTCTAAACATATGTTGAGTTCTAGCAGATTTATCATTTTTAAAAATGGGAATTTCTTCCCATCCAAATTTATATTTTCTATTATTATGACTATGATTATTATTATTATCATAAATAAATGGTACTAATTCACTTTCCATTTCTTTAATTTTAATACTTTCTAACATAAACTTTTGATCAAATTTTGAAAAATTTTCATTAATAATTATCCAATTTTGTAAATTCTTGTAAAAAAATTGTGATTTTTGTGGATAACTTTTAATGAATGATTTAAAAATATTTCTTAAATAAATTGGTTTAAATTCAACTTTATTACTACAATTTTTAATAAATTCAACCATTTCTAAAAAACTCCCATTTTTAACATAATATGATGAAAATCTTGTATAAAAGTCTTCTGTAATTGGTATATTATATTTTTTAATTCTATTTATTATAAGTTCAATATCTTTAAATGTACAAAATTTACTAACAAATTTAAGCATTGAATAAAAAAAATCTTTTAATTTATTTAAATCTCCTAATTCTTTTAATTCTTCAGATATTTGATTAATTTCTTTAATATCTTCTTCAATTAATGTCTTTTTGATTAAATTTTTATTCCTACTTAATATTTCAAATTTTAATCTTGATTTTTTAATTAAATAATCATTTTCTAATTTATATCTATAAATTAATATTTCAATAGATTTAATTTCATCTAATGTTCCATAAATATATGATTCAAATAATATCATTGACATTATTTTAGCATTTGGGATAGAATTTCTTGAAAGTATCCATGTTTGTAAAACATAAATTAAACTATCAAATAATGCATCTGATTTTATAAATTTTAATACTGTAAATTCTAAAACATCAGTACCTAAATCTCTTTTAATATTAGTTATTGAATAAAAAATTTGTTTTGCCTTTTCAATTTCATAATTATATGTAAAATTCCCAATTACATATTTTATTATAACGTCATTTATTTGATGTGGTGGATTTTTAATATATTTTTCATAAACTCTTGACACTGTTTCCATATCATTCATATGGTATGCATATTTAATATAAATTTCTTGAAATTCAATATTATTTATCATGAAAATCTCATACTTTTTTAAAATATTATAATAATTATTTAAATTTTCGGTAAATTCAGGTAATTGAATTGATTCTAATAACGGTAGCGTTAATTCATTTAATTTATCTATACTTAAAATTTCTGTTAATTCTTTAATATCTATTAATTTTTTTTCTTCAAGTAATTGATTGATCTGGTTTGATACTTCAATGAAACTTTTATCTTCATTAAATTGCCTTATTTTAGATCCAAGTGGTTCAAAACTATAATTTTGGGGTATATCTTCACGCCAATCATGAACTTTCTTATGAAATCTCGGTATGGTTCTACCTAAGATCAATTCAGCATAAGATTTATACTCGTACGATATTGGTGTTTTATGTAATGATCGAAGTTTGATTCTTTCTAAATGTATTCGTGGTCGCTGTAGCAACTTTATCGCTCGTATGCTCAACATCTATAGCCTTCGTTTACCTTCCAATGCTGTGCTTTTCCTTAGGAAAATTTTATAAGTTGGTTCCCTGAGTTCCTCGTTTGGTACTGCTAAATTTTTGGTACTAATCTCGTTTTTTTCAAACCTGATGAGAGTGAGAAAAAAAGTATCACCAGAAGTTTCGCAACCCCAAGTTTTCACAAGATTGAGACAACGGTTCAAATGTCATTATATTCAAAATTGGGACCTCAAGGAAGAGCTTTAATTCAAGGTGGTGGTATGGCTGGTGCTAGTATGACTGGTTCTGGTATGACTGGTGCTGGTAATGGTGTTGACGAAGGTCCTCAAGAATTAGATTTTCTTATTAATGAACTTCGAAATCCTGGTAAAGATACAACAGTTAGTAAGATCTTAGGTTATATATTTCATTATTTACCTAGGATAAAGATTGAACATAATTTTCAACTTGTTTTAGCTAGTTTTCTAAATAATCCTGTTTGTTTCCAACCTGGTGGTATAGATTTTGAATTAAATTATACCATAATTGAAGCTTTTAAATCAATTACTGATAAAAAATTATTAATTTCACAACCTTCATTAAGTATAAAGAATTGGTATACTATAATATTACAAGAATTAACTAACTTTGTCCATTTTGATTTAATTAATAATAGTTGGAAAGTATTACCTATTATTTCGGGGATTCAATTATCAAATAATTTAAGAAATGAATTATATACAAATGAAAACTATTTAGAATATAATTGGTTCTTCAAAGATTGGGATAATAAAATAGATACATTATTTAGAAAATGTTTAAATTATAGTTTAACTGGTTATAATTCTGATAATATTATTAATTTAAGTTTATTAAGTTATTCAATTTTTTACCAAAAGGAAACACAATCAGTTAAAGATTATACACCAAAAAGTTTAAATCATTTTATTATTAATAAATTAATTCAATTATTGTTTTCAAATAATAATCATGGTTGTCAAGTTTATGAAAGTTTCCTTATTAATCAACCAAATATTGATGTTGTTAAAAGTCCAGTAATAAAAAATTTAAATAGGTTATGTTTTATATTAGAAAATTATTTATCAATTTTACCATTAGATAATGAATCATTTGAATTAATTATGGATTGTTCAATTAAGATTAAACAATTTAATCAACTGTTATCTAATTTAAGTCAAAATTCGATTTTCAATAATGATTTAAGTTTAAAAGATCAATCACCATTACATCAAAATTTTTGGTATTTAATGAAATCAATTTTATTTGGTGAATGTATAATTTTCCAAGGTATATTAACAAGATTTATATCGAGTAGCAAATCATTTTTAGGATTTTTAAATTCTTATAGATTTAAACTTGAAATTGAATATAGGCAAATAAGTTTTAAAATTCTTGAAAGTTTATATTATTTAAATCATATACTTTTATCTATTGGGCAAGGAGGTTTTGATAATTATAATTTTATTTATTATTTAACTATAGAATTAATTTTTAGTAGTGACGTTCTGGTAAGTGAATTAACTAAATTTTCACTGGTTTTAATTGGGTATCCAAATGTTAATTTATATTATGAAAATTTAAATAAAAATATGGTTGATAGAAGTAAAACCCTTTTCGTATTTGGATTATGGGAAAATTTCTTACAAAATAAACCAAAGCATGTTTTCGCTAATGACATATTCAAAATTTGTTTTGATATTGCAAATAATTCATTAATTCTGAATTATCAATTAATTGAATCATGTCATTCAGTTCTTTTATTATGTTTTTCAAATAATAAAAATTTAAAAGAATCAATTGATTATGTTAATTTATTAGTTAACCAATTCCCACATCTTTTATCCCCACATCAATTAAGTGTTGCTATTGAAACTATTGGTAAACTGATTTTATCAAATCCATCACTTGAAAACTCAGAAAATTTCTTAGAGTTCATGTATATTAAATGTAACTCGACTGCTAATGGTATCCCTATTAAACCAGAAAGTGGTAATGCTAATGGAAGTGGTAATTTCACTTCACCTCAACCAATTGCTGAAATATCTGCTGAATCAACTATTAGAAGTTTAGAAACAAAGAAAGAATCAGTTGATATAATTGATGAAAATAAAATGAAAAAACCTAAAGATTTAATATTAAGAAGTGTATTACCTAATCCTCCTAAACTTGCCAATGCTTATCAATTCACTGATAGATTAGTACCTGAAACTTCTAAAGAATCAATGGTATTATCATTCATTAATTTAATACCTTACTTACCATTATCGGTATTTGTTAAATGGTGTGATCAAATAATGAATTTAATTGATTCAACTAATATTCAAGAAAGAAATTATCTTATTGGTATGATCTGGAAAGTAATCAGTGAAAATTTAGATTTAAATAGATGTGAATCAGCTTATAGATGGTGGTATGAAAACAAGCATGCAGTTGAAGGATTTAAACAGTCACAAAAATTGTAGAAAATAGGACAACATCTTAAATATAAAAAAAAATTAAGTACCCTTTAACTTGTTATCGCGAAAAAAAAAACTGTACTAAACTCATCTCATCTCTATTTAAAGATGGCTAGAAAGAAATCAGCAGCTAAAAAGGCTAGAGAAGCAGAAGCTAAATTGCAAAACGAAAATGAATCACAACCAGTAGTTGAAAAGGAAGAAGAAGAACCAGAACCAAAAAAAGTTAAAAAACAAGAAATTGAAAGTGATGATGTCAGTGATGATGTTAGTGATGATAGTGAGGAAAGTGAAGAGGAAGATGAATTTGGAGATTTAGCCACTGAAAATATAAATCAAGGTATAAATAAAGTGTTAGAAGCATTGAAGACTGATCCTTCAAAGTTGCTTGATAAAAATGTTAAATTCTATGACGATGTTGATGATAATGAAATTAGTAATGAAAAGAAAGAAAAACCAATGTATTTAAAAGATTATCATAGAATGAATTTATTATCTGGAGGTTATAAAGATGATGATGATGATGAAGCAAATGGAAACGAAGAAAATGATTATGGTACTGTTGATGGTGAGAAGCCATATGTAGTTACTGAAAGAGAAGAAAGAAGTAAACTTTTATCGGACATTAAAGATGCATTCAATGATGATGAAGATGATGAAAATTCAGATGATGATGGATTTTTGAAAAAGAAAACAACTAGAAGTCCAGATGATATGGATACTGATTTAGCACCAATTGCATTACCCGATCCTAATGCTAATCAAGATGAATTCTTGAAATCATTTTTAGATAATCAAGCTTGGATTCCAACTAAAAATGATAAAGTTATAAACCTTGATAGAAAGGGAGATGATGATGATGAGTTTGACGAAGCTGCAGAAAAATTTGAAAGTGCATATAATTTCCGTTATGAGGAAGATAACGCAGCTGAAATTGTTTCATATGCAAGAAATCAAGCAACATTAAGAAGAGATAAAACTAATTCACGTAAAAGACAAAGAGAAAAATTACAAGAAGAAAAATTAGAAGAACTGAAGAAAAAGGAAGATAAAATTAGAAAGAAACAACAAAATAAATTAAATAAGGTTACTGATAGATTAAATAAAATTAAAACTGAAATAGGTGGTAATATTAAAGATGAAATAATTGAAAAAATTTTCGGTAATTCTTTATTAAATGATGACTTTGATGATGCTGATTGGGATGGTAAAATGGCTGAAATTTTTAATGAACAATATTATAATGAAGAAGTTACTAAACCAGAATGGAGTGATCTGGATTTATCAGGTGCTGAAGAAGAACAAGATGATCAACAATCTGAAAGTAATAATCAAGTTGAAGAATCTAAAATATCTAAAAAAAGTAAGAAAGATAAAAAAGCAGCTAAAAAGGAAAAAAAATCAATAAAGGATAAAGCACAAGCAATTGTTGAAGCTAATAAAGCTAAAATTGTTGAAGAAGTTGA
Source organism: Yamadazyma blattariae (assembly GCA_030581595.1). NCBI lineage: Eukaryota > Fungi > Ascomycota > Pichiomycetes > Serinales > Debaryomycetaceae > Yamadazyma > Yamadazyma blattariae. The sequence goes on from JAKTTU010000017.1 coordinate 88,306, forward strand.
AGAAGAAGCAAGAGGTCGTAGTCAAGAAGAAGATACTAAATTTAAATACCGTGAAGTTTCACCTGAAAGTTATGGTTTAACTACTAGAGATATTTTCGTTGCTGATGATAAACAATTAAATAATTATATTGGTATTAAGAAATTTGCACCATATAGACCTGAAGAAGTAAGAATCAAAGATAGACGTAAGTATAAAAAGAAGAGATTAGTCACTGAATGGAGAAAAGAAGTTTTCAAAGACTATAAGCCAATAAATGATGATGGAAATGACGATACAATTTGGCTTTCTGGTGAAAAGGATTCAAATGAAAAGAAACATAAACAGAAACATAACAAACATAATAAAAAAGATAAAAAGGAAAAGAGAGAAAAGAAAGAAAAAGCTAAGAATTAAAAATACATTAATTAAATATCTAAATACCAATAAAAAAACATAAAATACCTTTTACTTTCTTTTCACTTTTTTAATATATAGTTTTTTAGAACTTTTGTTTAAAATCTCTCCTTTTTTTTGTTTTCTAATTTTTTTGTTTTTTATTTTTCTTTTGTCGTTATTAATAAAAAAAATCAAACATCGTAACCTGGGTAACTAGCAATTGATTTAGCTGGTCCAGCTCTTCTTAATCCAAGACTTTTAAATGATCTTCTTGATGAAGTAGTTGTTTGAGAAGGTTCAGGATTTAAAAGTTTTGACAACCAGAATCTAGCAAGGAAGAAAAAACTGATAACAATACAAGCCATTATACCAAGAATACCAAAAAACCATTGTAATGATGCAACATTTTGACCTGGGATTTCAACATTCATACCAAATAAACCAGTAATAACATTTAATGGTAATAAGATAGTACCAAGAACTGTAACTTGAGATAACATTGCAGTAACTTTATTGTTTGAATTAACTGATTCAACTTGTAATTGAGCTAAATAATTTGCATGAGATCTACTAAAGATTTTTTCATAAGCTAATAAATTTTGAAACATTGTAACAACGTGATCTTGAATATCACCTAAATATAAAGCAATATCAGCTCTTGGTTGAGTCATATAACCTTGATGATTATGGAATTGATATTGATTTGAAGCCATCATATTTGCAGGTGCACCAGGTTGAGGACCAAATGAAATACCACCTGAACCATCATGACCAAATCCAAAATCAGAATTACCTTGTTGTTGTTGTTGATTATGTTGAGATTGTTGTTGATTCATTCCACTCATATTTATAGTTGACTGTGGTACAGTTTTAAAAGCTTCATCTTGGCATCTTTTAGCAAACATTTTAATAACATCAGCCTTACCAGATAATAATCTCATTAAAGTCATAACTTTTCTTCTTGACTCACCAATTCTTTGTAACATTAAACCAAAATCAGTCTCTCTTGCAACAAAAACTGAATCTTCAATTGCATCAGCTTCATATTCAATACCTGTAATAACTGGAATGAAAGCATCAGTAATATCATCAATAATTGCATAACAAATCCAATCAGCACTAGCATCAACATAACCTTTTAATTGTCTTAATCTTCTTCTAACATTGGCACCGTGATCAACAGGTGAGAAATGGAAAGTTAAAATACCATTTCTAAAAACAACAATATAAACATTAATTGGTTCTAAATAATCTTCCAGTTCTTTATCAGGCTCAAAGGTATGGAAACAAACAAAATAATAATTTCTAAATAATTCAACTTTTTCTCTGCTTTCTTGAACTTTAATATCTTCTGAAGTTAAGGGATGTAAACCAAAAGCTTTTGTAATAACTCTAATTTCAGCATCAGTTGGACAAGTACAATCTAACCACCAAGTACCACTATCATCACCATTATCAAACAAATCTTTCATCGATTGATTTGGTCCTAATAATGATGGAAGGTCAGCAGCATGAATACTTTCATCAATATTACTGTTAAAGAAAGTAAATCTTTCGGGTAAGGAATTAGAAGATTCATCACTTCTTTTAGTAAAAGTAACAAAATCATCAGATGATAATGGAGAATTAGAATTTTTAACTTCATAATCCATAGTTGAAGTATCTGATGGATGTTGTTTTTCTTCTCTAATTGGAGTAATTGAACTATCATCAGATTGTTGCCTTTCTCTAAAATTAGTTAAAGTCTTTTTCAAAATATTCTTTGGAGTATATTTCAAAGAAGCTGATGATTGATGTCTTGGCCTTGCTGAAGTATTACCAGTATTCATTAATTGTTGTTGTTGTAATCTAATAGCTTCAGCATTATCTTTTTCTTCAGCGATAAATTCATCTAATTCATCAAAATCAATACCATTAATTCTAACATGTTCTCTTAACATTGGGAAACAAACATCTTCTTCAGTTTCTTGAGAAGTTCTTGAACCATGACTAACAACTTCACTATCAATAGAAGAATTTGAAGGTCTTCCAATTCTTTCACCTCTATCAGAATGAATAGTTTCATTAGTTCTAATTTTCATCATTGGAGAAGCTAAATCAGCTTCAAAATTATCATTGTTTGAACCACTTCTACCTTTTCTCTTTTTCTTCATTGATGGATTAGTTTTAAATGAAATATTTTGACTTTGTAAGTACCTTTGATCTTTACGGTCTAATCCTCTATCACCAACTGAACCACTTCTTGATCTTTGCTTCCAAATTCTTTGAGGAATAGCAACTGACTCTTCACCATAAGGATTGGTTTCTAAAATACTAACTGGTTGATTAGGTTGCTGGTTGAATGGTGAAGTTGATAAATGATATTGTTGTTGTTGTTGTTGTTGTTGTTGTTGTTGTTGTTGTTCAGTTGTTTGACGAATTTGACTTGAACCTTCAGGAGAACCTGATGGACCAGAAACTGAAGGACGTGGTAAAGAAGATGGTTGATTTCTGTGGTCGTCTAAACCTTCATCAAATCTTTCATCAGTGACACCACTATCTCTTGGAGATTGGTTGAAACTTTCGGAGTCAGACATCTTTCTTTACTTTCTTGAGTGTTTTTTTGGGAGAAAACCTTTCAAAAATTCAACTTAAACTTGGTGAATTTGATGAATTTGGTTAAGTCTCTTCGATAACTTTGAATTAACACACACTTACAGCTTTTTTACTAAATTAGAAGGCAAAGCTGGTGATCATAGTTTGGAAAAAAAATAATCACTTCAATATTGAGTACTTTTCTGATTATTTTTTTTAATCTCTCATTTTTTTTTTTAATGAGGCATCGCATGTGCTATGAGAATGTGTGTCAACCGTTAAACGTCTAAATTTGAACCCTGCATTTTGACCTAGATCTTGCTAAAAAAGCGATGGTTTAACTACAGTGGTAGTCAGAAGAGATATAAATAGAATATATAACACCAAAGAGACGTTAAGGTTTCCTAAGTTTTCAAACGGTTGTTTAATATGGTCTTGTTAATGATTTTCTTCAAAATTAATGAAATGAGATGAGATGGAATTACCTATATAAGAAAAGTAGCAAATGAAACTAGCGAAGTAAAAGGAAAAGTATAAGAATACAAAACTTTTTCTAAAGCTATTTACTAATAAAGTTCCTATAAACTATTTATATTATTTTTAAGTTAAAGTTCTTGATTATATATCTTACTTTACCCTAATATTTGTCTTGGTGTAGATATCTCGTTATTTAAATCCAATCTTTTGGATTTTTTAAGATTTCTAATAATTTTTCTTCTCTTGAATTTGGTTCAGGATGATGATCATAAATCCATGTAGCATTTAATGGTAATGACATTAAAACACTTTCAATTCTAACACCAGGAGTTTGTAAACCAAATTGAGTACCTCTATCAATTACTAAATTAAATTCAACATAACGACCTCTTCTAATTGATTGCCATTTTTTTTCTTCTTCAGTAAAGGGCATATTAAATCTTCTTGATAAAATTGGAATATAAGAACCTAAAAATGCATTAAAACATGACTCGACCATTAATAATAATTCATTTGGATCTTTAATATCAAGATCATCAAAAAATATACCACCAATACCTCTTGATTCTTGTCTATGTTTAATATAAAAATATTCATCACACCATTTCTTATATTTTGGATATAAATCAGTATCATATAAATCTAAAGCTTTCTTATGTTCTAAATGAAATAATTCTGCGTCTTCTTCATATAAATAACATGGAGTTAAATCAGCTCCACCTCCAAACCACCAAGAATCTGGTTTACCGGTTTCAGGATCTAAAGTTTCAAAATAACGATAATTAAGATGAACGGTTGGAGCATGAGGATTATGACCATGAACAATCATTGATAAACCTCTAACCAGAAATTCAACAGTACCATCACTAGAAGTTTTTAAATCTTTATGATTAACCTTCATTCTGGAAACGGCCGCTGGTTGCAAAGTACCACTAATCATTGAAATACCAATACCTGCCTTTTCAATCACTTTACTATCTTGCATAACCATGGTAACTCCATTACCACGATGATCTTCTCTTTCCCATTCATCAATTCTAAATTTCCCACCATCTATTGCTTCAAGACCTTTAACAATTTCTTTTTGTTTGTATCTTATAAGTGCTTCCATTCTGTCCAATACTGGAACAGAAGTATCTTTTAAATCATAGGACATTCTTTGATTCTTTTTCAATATTTTTAGCGGTCGTAATTAGCCTCTCTGATTTTTTTCAACTCTGCGAAATTTGGCTGGGGTTATATATCAGATCAATAATCAGCCCATCAGATGATCAAAAGGAAAATTATAAAATAAAAATTAATGTATTACAACTGATTTAGGAGAAGTAAAAAATGACAAAGTTTCTATATAGTTCGATTTATACGAGTATAAGTTGATGTATGTCCTGTTAACATGAGTTGATTACTTTAAGTGTATATTATTGTAAACGATCTATGAGACTATGAGACTCTCTAATGTAACTCAATTTCTGTGATAACGCATATCATTCAGATCTCCTGATACAATTTTACTAAGAGTTAAAAAAAAATATGAAACTACTGGATTTAAATGTCCGTTGATGTTGGGCTAATCATGAAAGATTCAATGGTAATCTGAATTGTTTGAAAGAATCTTACTTATACTTGTGGAGGGAACATTTCAGTTGGTATTTAAAATCCATAAAAAGAGTGATCAATTTGAATCGGACATTATAATTCTGAAATACAATAACTAAGTTGAAGTAGAAAGTTGAAGTCTTGGAGTTTTCGGTCATTGAATTTGAAAGATAACGTTCTTATATCGACATTCCAAAGCCAGTTGCTTGCTACCCGTTTTAGTTGCATCAAGGAATATTATTTCTCCTGAAAACCAATTTAAATTAAATAAGGCAATTTACTCTGTTGATATTTATTCGTTTTGAAAATTACCTGAATAAGTCGACATAATCCAATATTCTTTTAATTATCAGGTATTTCTAATTCTTTCGATAGAAATTCCATTTTAGTGATATTTAAATTCACTATAGTTGTAAATTTCGCAGCTTAATATGAAACTACTTAAATTCAAATTTTAATCAAAAATATTATGTTCCCTAAAAAGAACATTATGCTCTTAGAGATCCATCCACACTTTTCCACTGTGATTTTTACCATAACCACCACATTTTTATTATAACCTACACAGTTAATCTTCTTATCGTTATCGATAAGAATTTAGTCTATAGCCTATATGAGTCAAATGTCAGCCACATGTGCCACAGAAATTTATCAAACTATAAAAATGGGATAGAAAACCTCTTTTCATGATTACAAAAATATGAAAGTAATATTTGAACTTAGAAACGATTATGTTATCAACATTAATCAAAGAAAACAACAAGCAATGGAGATTTTGGCTGGTATAACCATGTATTCAACTGGGAATAAGATAGTTCAATTAATCAATAGTAGTTATGTTTCATAAAATCGGTAAAACAATTAGGTTATAGGTATAGGTAAATAAGTAATAATAAAACAAATTAATTAATATATGCATTCTATAAAACTCTATCTTAATTCATGTAATTCTTGTATTATATCAACAGTTAATTTACGAACTGATCTCTTAGAATCATCTAATGAATTTTTTAAACCAATTAATAAATCTTGTTTATAGATTTTAATTGATTCAGGATCATTCGATTTAATTAATTTTAATAAACAATTTAATGATAAGTATCTAACTCTTTCCGTATTAATTATTTTGTTATTAACTCTAATTTTTGAATTTGAAATTTCAATTAATCTTTTAATTAAGAAAGGTAAATTATTTAATAAATTATTTCCTGATTCAATAATAATTAATAAATTGTTTAAACTTGATTCTAATAAATTATTAAATTTTAAACTCTTGATAACTAATGGTAAAATATCATTAATTCTTAATTTTAATATTTGTGGATCAGTATTTTTAGTTAATATTGATAATAAATTTAAACTTAAAAATTGATTATCTTGGTTATTTTCTGATTCTGATCCTAAAGTCGAATTGGATTCATCACTAAGGATTTTATTCAATATAACATTGAAAATTTGTTGTTTATATAACAATCTAACGTTCAAATTATTAACTTTAGAAATAATTTTTGACCCCTTTGGTAATTCTTTATTTGGTTGATAAATCTTTAAATCTTTTAATAAAACATCAAAAGATTTTAAAAAGATTTTATTATTAATCTTACTTGAATTATCTAATAATTCATTTAATTTGGAGATTGATAATGGATGTAATTTTAAAATTAATGATTTCAATATCCAAATCCAAATTTCAAAATTACTTATATCATTATAATCAACTGAATAATTTTCAATTAATTTTGAATCGATAAATTTGTTGACTAATAATGATAAATGTTGTAAATAATCAATTTTTAATTCATTATTTTTAATTGATTTAATAATACCAATAAATTTTTCAAATTGATTAACTTCAATTTTAAATTCAACCGATTTATCAATATTTGATAATACTTTAATGAAAATAACGACAATTTTATATGCATTGGAATCTTCAAGTAAATTAAAACCTGGTAAGTTTAAATCTGATTGATTATTATAAAAAATTGATTTAAATTGATTAATAATTTCTTGATGTTTGGAAGAATCATTATATTTAATAATTAATCCAATTAATTCACTATAGATTTCAATATTTGCTTCATCTTTTAAAATTTGTTTATTTATTATTGGAATAAATTTAAACCATGAATTCATTAAAAATTGTTGTTTATTTTCAATATTATAAATTAATTTAATAATTAATTCAATAATTTTAAAATTAAATTCACTATCTAAATCTAATTTATTAATTAATCTAATTGAAACAATTTCTAATAATTCATAATTAATAATAATTTTTTCTAAAATTCCTAAAATTTTTTCATCTTTATTATCGATTTTAATTAATAAATTAGTTAAGAAATTTTCATTAATTAATCTTATAGTTGATTCATCATTAGAATTTTCAATTAATTTAATTAAACCTTCTATTATTGAAGTAATTAAAATATCATTTGGATTACTAATTAAATTATTAATAAACATTTCATTTAAAATTTCAAGAATTGATTTTTTTTCTTCAAATGTCAAGAAATCTCTTAATTCGATTAATTTTAAATATTGTTGAATAATTTTAATTTTTAAAGTTTTTTCAATATTTGAACTAACTTGTAATAATTGACCCATAAAAATAATTAAATTATCTTTATTTTCAAATAATGAATTATTTGGGAAATTTCCATCTTTTGGTAATGTATCAATTACTATTTGATAAGATATAAAGATAAATCCAAAACTATCTATCAAATCTCTTTGTTTGTTAACTGTAATTGCAACATCTTCTTCCTTTTCTTCAATACCATCAGTATTATTATTACCTAATTTTTCTTGATTATTTGGATTAATAAATTTACCAAGATTCTCAAATTCAAATAAATATTTAGTTAAAATTTGGAAACTTTCAATCAGTACTGATGATAAACTACTAATTAATAAAATACAATTTTTAAAATATTTACTATTAATAGATAAATATTCTTTTAAGTCATTTAAAATTGTATCAAAAGTTGTTTGTTCGAAAATTTTATCTAATAATTCATTCAAGATTTGTAAAGTTAAATAAACTGATTTATCTTCATTTTCATCATTAATTTTCATTACATCTTTTGGAATTAAATAATTATTATTAGGATTAAATCCATTTAAATTATCTAAATGTAAAATTTCAAATTTTAATCCATTCCATATAATATCCCAAATTTCTAAAATAATATCTTTACTAAAATTTTCGATTGCTTTTAACATAGTTAATAAAACATCATTTCTAATAACTGGATTAGTACTAGTTAATTTTTCAAATAAACTATTAAATAAATCTTTAGCAACTAATTCCTGACTAGTTAATGCATCTCTAAGTTTTAATTTTAAATCTGATGCTGTGATTTTATATGGATCATTTGGTGGTGGTTTAAAAGAAATTGGGAAATAACAGAATGTATTATCAAGTAATTCATTCATAAAATATTTATCTGTTTCTTCCATATTATCAAATTCAAATGATTTATTAATGATTTCAGTAATAGTGAATGAAATTAATAAATTTCTTGGATCCTTTTCACCTGTTGAAATATGAATAAAACTTTTAATTAATAAATTAATATAATTCTTATCTGATTTGATTTTTGGTAAATGGAAAGTTAAAAAATTTTCAATAATTTTAAAAGTTTCATACCTTATTTTAGCTAAATGCTTACTTGTATCATATTCATTAATTAATTTATTTAAGATTTTGTCAAAATTTTCATTTAATATAATATTGAAATTATTATAAGTTATTAAGATACTTAAACTTTTCAATATATATTTAATACTTGGTTTATCATCAAATTTCCCAATGAAAAATTCAACCATAACGTTGGTATCTTGTTTACTTAATTTCAGTTGTGGTAAACTTTCTAAAGTTGAAGTTAAACAGTTAATACTACCACTTCTAGTACCATCATCTTCTGAAGTAATTTTTGGTCCTAAACTTTGAATAAACTGAAGCAAAGTGATTTCATCATCGACTATAAATTTACTTATTTGAGAAGAGTAGTTCCCCCCATAAGAAGTCTCTGGATCATCACAACTAGTGACAAATTGTGTTATCAATGAACTAACTTGATCCATTACAAATGCGAAAACTTTTCAATTGTATGAATCGTACTAAAAGTACCTACCAATTCTACTATCCAATTCTACCATTGAATATCACTTAAAGATTGTTGAATATCAATTAGTTTAAATAGAGGAGAAATATACATTCCAGATGAACAAAGCTAAGTTGTTGAATCTTGAATTACCTTTGTTTTTATATAAGATCTAAACTTTGAATTATTTGATATAGGTGATAGGGCTAGTTTGCTCTCTCTTTCTGTTTTTCATTGTCAGAAGTGGTTTGAAGTCGGTTGTGCAGAGGATTACTTTGTGTTGTAAGGGACGATCTTCTCGAACCCTTTACTAAGTCATATAGTCATTTCTTTTTTTCTAGTCAACAATGATAGAAGTATTTAAGAAATTAGCCTAAAGAGGTTTACCAATTAGGAAATAATGCACTGGTCCAACACTGAGAATGATATCTTTGATATGAAATCTTTGATAGAAGCTAACTAATTATTGCAATCACTAGGGTGTTTGGAAGGCAAGAACCAAATAACCTATGCCTTTAATCCATGTGTCTACTTTAAAGCTTAGGAATTCACTGAAAAGGAGTTGAAGCAACGGTCAAAAGATTGGGGCATGTCGCAGTCAACTATTTCCAGTGGTAACTATCCACTTTTTTTGCCTTTAGCCTCTTCTGTTCTTAAAATTTATGATTCTGCAAACAAAACACCTAAGCTAATGTAAAGTACCAGTCCTCTTACATACCAGGAACAATTACTTTTACTATAAACAATAACTGTAAAATTAACTGAAAAACAAACTACATTCACTAAAAGTGATGAGACAAGAGACGACATTGAATTTGTCCCCTTTTAATCTCAATTGAGATTTATAGATCAATTTTTCAGAACCACCTTTTTATTTATTTTAATTACGTGTAGATATCATATAATTGAATAGAATAATAGTGGTGAACATTGTATAATATAAATATTGAAAGAAAAACAACCAACCAATCATCCTTATTTTTATATTTAACACAATTAGTCTGAAAGATTTTATAAAATATATTCGATCATCTAAAAATTAAATTGCATCACAAATTGATAAATTTATAAATTCTAAAATTAATGATAAAAAGATGATTGAAATCCCAGACTTGGATGAAAATCCTTCATCTGATTATATTGCAATGTATCAAAACCATTCCCAAGAATTTGAAGAAGATTTACCATTAGAATCCTCATTTAATAACATGTCAATAAATAAACAACATGAAACTTATAATAATAGCCATAATAATAATTATGATGATAATGGGTTTAAGAATGGTTACAATAATGATTTCAATGATGATTTCGAAGAAGATCAAGAAAGATTCAGGAAATTCCAATTCAATAGTAGTGTAAATAATTCAGAACATCAACTCAATCCTATAAATGATTTAAATAATTTGCAAGAAAGTATTGAAAGATTGAATGAAGAATTGGAAGATGAACAACCATTGAAACCACCACATCAATCATCCAAGTTTAATTATCCTTTGGTTTCAGGTAGTGATCAAGAGTATAATTCAAAAATTTCTTTACCATTATCAGAAGATTCTTATGATATAAACAATAAAGTATTGGAATTAAATACTGCTAAAACTTTGCATGTAAAACAAGATTCAATGGATAATCAAGATAGGTTACATTTTAGATTACAAGAATCTCCATATATAAAAGAAAATGCTGAATCGCCAATAGATATTGATCATTTGGAACAAGTTGAAGATAATATTGATGAAGCTGATGAAAAACTTGACTATGCACTGCACGTTAATGAACAACAATTTCCAAATCACATACAAAATATGAATTCTCAAGCTAATCTTGATCAAAATTTTGCTATAGACCAGCAGCAGAAATCACTACCCCTTCAAATGCCACAGGAACAACCATCTCAGACAACTCAAATACCTATTGAATCAATACCTGATAACCATATTTCTATTGAAGATCAAATAGAAGAACAGTTAGAAGAAAGAGATGTAGTGAATGAAATTCCTAATTCACCTAGTCATATGGTACCGTTAGGTTCTCCCTTAGCTCATGTTGTACCAAGAGATCATACTAAACCATCGCCTCAATTACCACCACCTGCATCTAGTACTTCAATTCAAAGATTAACATTATCTAATGGAGAAGAATATATGAATTTAAGGAAAGATTTGGCTACTGATTTGAAATCCCCAGCAGAATATACTTTACATATTGTTTTCACTCAATTTGTTCGTCATGCTGAACGTAAATTAAATTTATGTCTTGATTATTCAGTGCAACAAGAACCACAAGTAATAGAATTATTAGCTGAAGGTAATGGAGATGAACAATTTGATAATATTATTGCATCTTTAGGTTATATTGCTAGACAAAAACCTAAACCTATTATTGATTCAGTTATGTTTTGGCGTAAATCAAAAAGCGAAGTAGCTGCATTAGCTGCAACTGAAGTTGAAAGAGTTTTAGTATCTGCCAAAACAAATTTATCTAAATTAAATCAATTTACTCCAAGTAATCCTGGTATAGTTAAAAATAGTAGTTCAAATGGAACTAAGCTGAAGAGAAGTTTAAGTTTAATGAGAAGTAAAAGTTTATCTAGAATAACTGCTAGAGATCACAGAAGAAATCAATCAGCTTCATCAGTTACTGTTGCAGATTCTAATAATAGTCATGATCAAGATTTAAATCAACAATATGAGAATGAATTTTCGAAGCAGAAAGCTTATTATGATGATCAATTTAATCAGGCTAGAGAAACAGCACTTCAAGCGGAAAGGAAATCATTAGCATCAATTTATATTTTATGTAGAGTTTTGATTGAAGTGGTTAAACAAACATCATTTGAAGTGATGGGAGATGATTTAGGTGGTAAATTAGAAGAAATTGTTTATACTCAATTGAAAACTACTGATCCAATAACCACTTCAGAATCGCTATTAAGATCAGCTAATTGGAATTTATTTGCTGAATTACTTGGTCATATGTCACATAAGAGATTTTTAAGTGTTAGTGATAGATTTATAGCTGATTTAGAAAAAATTCCAACTGTAGTGGATCATAATGATGAACCAAGATTACATTTATTAATTCATGGAATGAGGTATTTAAAATTAACTAATTATCCATTAGAAGTCTTTGAAGAAAGTGCTGAATTTATCGATTCACTTGCTAAATTTTTCAATAATACACAAAATGAATTAATTATTTTAGCTTATTGTGAAGTATTGGCAAGCTTATTATTACCATTAGCTAATATTTTAACTGCTGAAACTAATCATCCCACTTGGACTCATGCAATTGAAAAAATATTTAATAAAGCTTATCTTATTTGGAGTAAAGCTAATAGATATTCTTCTACTGGCAATTCTGCTAATGGTTCTAGTTCAGCAAATCATGAAAGCAAGTCATCAAATTCCAGTATAATCAATCTATCTCCCAGTGGTACAGCTGCAAATGTTAATTCAAATGCTATTTCAAATGTATGGGAATGTTCAATTAATTTAGTAACAGCTTCATTATCTGTTTCTCATAAAGATTTATTTCAAAATGTCTGGTTTGAAATTATTGAAAATAATATGATGAAATTAAGAACAAAAGTTGAAGTCGAAGATAAAATCACTTTTATCACATGTATGGATAGATTGATTTGGGTGTATATTTTTAGATTGAATGATACATTGAATAATACCATTAAGAAATTAGATAGTTTATTTGATTTATTATTTTTCAGTCCTGCAGCTACAAATAAGAAACAACAATGGATAACTTCAGATATTTATTTAATTAATTCATTAATAGAATTATTAAGAATTGTTGGTTATAAACATTTAAATTATGTATTAGATAATATAATTATTAAATTGTTAAAGTTAAGTTTTAATGGTATCAGTTTGGAAAATTTACAATCCGAAAAGATGGTATTAATTGTCAAGAGTTATTTAACTATTTTAAAAGATTATGAAATAAGTAAAAAACCCGAATTTCCAACTGATGAGAATTTACATAAGAGATTAATCGAAGAGAAACAATTGAATTCAAATAAAAAGTTAAAAGGTTCATCCAAGAATAGTAGTTCAAAATCAGGTAGTAGGAATAATAATGGAAATGATTTTAACTTTCTGGCTAAAAATTCAGATAATCACTTAACTCATGAGGAAATCTGTAGAAATTTTGGAACAATTTTAAAATTATTAGATAATCAATATGGTTGTGAAGTTTGGAAAGATATTAATGGATCACAAGCATCTACTCCTTTATCATCAACTTTTTCTAAAACCCAATCTCCATTTTCAGCTTTCCATTTTGGTATTGATTTTTCTTATCAAGCTACTAAACAACTTCAATTAGAGTTATTTGCTACATTAATTGATTCTATTCCATTTACTATGTCTCCATTGAATAATGAAAGTACTTCAATGTGTGGTATTCCATTCAAGACAATTATTGAAATTTTAACTAGAAATTCAATTCATTCAAATTTTAGAATTGCAAATAGTTCAATTAACGCATTAAGAAAATTAGCATCAAAGAGAAACCCAAGTAATTTAATGACACATTTTGCTAAAATTGCTTTCCAATTCAGCGAAAAACCTAATCCAAATTATAATTCAAATTATCTTAATTCAGTTGAATTCCAAAAATTGTTAAAATTATATGTTGAATTATTAAGTTGTTGGTTAAAAGAATTCAAAAGCATTAACCAAGTTAAACAAACTAATAGTTTTGTTCATCCTTTATCTCAAGATGATGAATTAATGAGTAAAGATGTCTTAAATGATTTGTATCAAATTAATTATAAAACAGATGATTTAGCTGCTAACATTAACAATCAAAATAAATCGAATTATGACAAAATGGAATGGAAAAATGTTATTACTTCAATTGAAGAAATCGAAGGTAATGGTTTATTCTTTTTATGTAATCAAGATCCTAAAATCAGATACTTTGGTATATCGATTTTAAGGTTAATTGAACAATTTGATCAAGAAATTTATAATGTTACTGATAGACCACCAACTATAGAAAGTGATAGTGGATCTAATTCTAATTCAATTGATTCAGTTTCCAAAAGTCATTCAAGATCTTCTTCAAAATTTGCTGCTGATAGCGGTACCAGATTAATTGATATATTAGAAAACCTGGATTTCTTAGAATTAATTAAACCATTTAGATCAGAATTAAGTTTACCAGAGAGAAATAGAATTAATAAATTAAAATTCAAGAAATCCATTTTGATAAGATTAGCTGAATCTGATTATGGTATTGATACAACATTATGGTTTAGAGTATATCCTAAATTACTTGATATTTTCTTTGAAAAATGTCCTATGCCTGTTGCAATTTGTAGATCAATTGTTTGTGTGAGGTTGGTTCAAATGCATGAACAAATTTTTGAGTATTCTGAAAGTTATAATAAGAATTATACTTCTTCATTATTTTCCAAACCTTCAAATGAAGTTGCACCAGAAGTATTAGTTGATCAATGGAGGTTATATTTAATATTTGTTTGCTGTTCACTTACTTCAACCAATGAACAAAAAATTTCATTCCCTGCACAACCAACTCATGGTAGGAAAAGATCAATGCAATTATATATTCAACATCAGAAAATTACTAGTGCAAAGTCAATATTTAGAATGGTATTACCTTTATTGAAATCTCAACAAGTGATGGTTAAAGATTCGATTATCGCTGGTCTAAGTTGTATTAATATCAATATTTTTAAGACTTTATTAGAGAATGTTCAATCCACTTTAAACGATTGGGAGGATACTTTGAAGAAGAGAGATGGTAACGAAGATAGGTTAAGAATTGAATTAATTAATATTTTCAGTAAAATAACTACCAGATTCTTGAAACATAGTATTATATATGATGATGATTGGATTATTGCTAATTTAGTTTCAATCATCAAGAGTGTCAAAAACTTTTTATCAAATCCTGGTATTCAAGTCGATTTAGCATTTCAAAAATTAAGACGGTACTTCTGTAAATTCTTAGAAAATGTGTTTACTGGTTTAGAATATAAGAATAAATTAAATAGATGGTTACCGTTTGAAGCAAGAATCAGTTGTTTCAATTACTTAAAAGAATGGTGTGAATTAGGTGATTTTAAAAAGTTAACTGAAGATAGATACCAAACTATGTTAAATAAATCAGGCTCAAAAGATTTAGCTTCTTCAGCTGCTATATTGGAGGTCGAAAGGAAATTATTACAATTTTCAAGTTTAAGTTGCATGGCTACAATATGTTCTGGTAATATAATTGAAGAATTTGATATCCCAGGTAGTGAAAATACTAGTGATAATAACTTTGCGATTATGTCATTTGATACTCAAGCATTAATGAAATGGATAAATTCATTATTATGTTCAAATTCTGAGAATATTCAAGAACTAGGTAAAAAGGCTTTATCAAATATTTTAAAATTGAATCCTTCAAATAATGAAATTTATCAAGAAGTTTTATCTCAATGTTATAAATCTCAAGATAATACTAAAACAACTGAGAGCTATTATGTTACATTTGTTAATTTTTTAATGGAAAAGAAAAAATTTACAAAAGCGCCAATAGATTTATATTGTTTAGTGGCATTTTTAATTGGTGATGATAATCATCAAATTAGAGGTTATTCAATGAAGTTGTTAACTTTCTTGGAATCTAAATTTCATAATTCTGATTCTGCTAATGTATTTGCTAGAAGTGTTAATAGTAAGAATAGAGTAGTTTATAAGAAAGCATTATTTGAAATTTCGGTTCATTTAGCATCATTAAGACCTGAATCTGCTTTTGATAGAATTAGTTATCTTACTATGTGCTTTAACAGGGTTAATAATAATACTAGAAGTAATATTTTATCAAGCTTATTACCTTGGGTTCAAACTGTTGAATTAACTTATGCTTCAAGTGATGAATCAGCAAATGACCACACTGCAAGTGATAATAATGGTGAAAATAATGACGCTAATAGTAATGATAACCTTGATAATAATGCAGAAACTGAAGATCAACAACCGGATATGGTAGATGAATCCAAGAAGAATGGTTATAAAGGAAAGGGAGATAGCAAAACAATTAATGATTTAACTCCTGCTTCTATTATGGTTTTAAATAATTTATTTGAAATTACTGTTAAATTTAGTTCAAGTATTCTGAATGAAGTTGAAGCTTTATGGGTTGCTTTAGGTTCAAGAATCAACAATTTTGATATAATTGTTGATTATTTAATAACTAATTCATTGGAACGAAAGAGTGGAACTTTTGTGGGATATGCTCGTCAAATTATTGATTATTTAAGTTTCTCCCAACCAGATGTCAATTATATGGCAGATAAGTTGATCCTTAATTTGAATCAAAAAGCAATGATACCACCAAGACCTCATTCAATAATTAATTCATTTTCTACTTCTAATACTGAATTCCCATATGTTGCTAATTTATGGGAATTAATACCATATAATGAAAAAGATGCTTCATTTTCATTAGGTCAATTATCATTAATATTTTTAGTTGATTTATTTACAACTCATAATGATAGAATAATCACTCACTTACCTTTGTTACTTCATATTAGTTTTTCATTATTAGATCATTATTCACCAATAGTTCAAGAGGCTGTTTCAACTTTGTTATGTCATATATTACATTCTTTAGCTAGAACTGATCCAAAACTTGAGTTAATTATAAATAAATTAACTCACAAAGATCATTATAAATATTTGTGGGTATATGATGATTTGAATAATGATAAGAAAGGTACCAGAACACCTAAAAATATGGATTTATTAGTTCGTAATGTTTTAGAAATTTTAACACCTATTTCAAGTAATTTTCAAGAAGATTGGAGTAAAGTTGCTTTGAACTGGGCTACTACTTGTGCTGTGAGACATATTGCTTGCAGATCATTCCAAGTTTTCAGATCATTGTTATCAATTTTAGATCAACCAATGTTGAAAGACATGTTACATCGTTTGTCTAATACTATTTCTGATGAAACTCCAGATATTCAAGGTTTCGCAATGCAAATTTTAATGACTTTGAATGCAATTAATGCAGAATTAGATTCAGCTAAATTGATTGATTTCCCTCAATTATTTTGGTCTGGCGTTGCTTGTTTAAGTACTATTCATGAACAAGAATTTATTGAAGTTTTATCAGCTATGTCTAAGTTTGTTTCTAAAATTGATTTGGATTCTCCTGATACCGTTTCTTGTTTAATTTCAACTTTTCCACCTAAATGGGAAGGGAGATTTGAAGGTTTACAACATGTTGTATTAGTTGGTTTAAGATCTTCAACTTCATATGATCAAACCATTAAATTTTTGGATAAATTAAGTTCTTTACAAGATAGTGAAATTATAGCAAGTCTGAGAGATTCAAGATTATTAATGACTATAATTGCTAACTTACCAAGGTTTTTACATGCATTAGATTCTAAAACTATCTCAAAGGAAGTTGAAGAAGTTGCAATGACAGTTAGTAAAATGAGTGAAAGAAACGGAAAACATTCATTAGCTAAAATACTTGTTTCTTTAAGTAAGAATAGATTTAGGTCCAAAAAGGATTTCTTAGTTCAAACCATTTCAAGTCTCAAGAATGTATTCTTCCCAGAATTTGAAGCTCAAACTTTAGTTTTATTATTAGGATTCTTATCAAATAAAACTCCTTGGATTAAATTAGAAACCTTGACTGCATTGAAATATTTAATGCCATTGGTTGATTTGCAAAGAGAAGAATTTATTGGAGTGGGTGCTGATTTAATATCTCCATTATTAAGATTATTGTTAACTGATTATGCTGAACCTGCTTTAGAAGTTTTAGATGAATGTGTTAGTATATCAGGATCACAATTAGATAAAGATGTATTAAGAATGAGTTTAGGAAATTCTTCAATGAAAAAGGAATATGAAAGAACAGCTACATTATTTGGTATTCCTGATGAAAGTGGTTGGTCAATCCCAATGCCAGCAGTTACTGCTTCAAGTACAAGAAATAACGTTCATGCTGTGTTCTCAACTTGTACTACATCTCCAGCAATTGAAGAAAAAGAAGGTGGTCAATTAGTTGATAATTTTGATAATCCAAATGAAGAAGAATTCCATTTCCATAGAGAAGATTATTATGTCCCACCTAATATTCAAGATACTGCAACTATTGAAGAACATGAAGCTGCTTCATTGAGTCATATGTGGGCTGCGTTAGATGATTTTGATTCTTTCTTCACCAAGGAGAACGATAATATACCTATTCATCGTTTGACTAATAATGGATTAAATGGAAGAAATGGTAATGGTATTGGAGGAATTAATAATAATGGAAATAGTATGGTTCATAATAGAAGTGGATTAAGAGATAGTGTAGTTAATCACCATACTCACAGTGCTTCAGTTGATACTGGTATGAGTAATAATAGTGATTCAATCACTCCATTAGATTCTGCACCATTTGTTTATGATAAGAAGGCATCTGTTATTTTGAATAGAAGTTTGGCCAGAACACAATCTAATTCTTCATTTAAAAATAGTTTAGCTGATTCAATTGGCCCAAGCTACGTTAATGAAAATAACAACCATAATAGTAATTTGAATTCTAATATTATTACTCCAGTTTTAATGAGTTCTAAAAGATCATATATTCCATTTAGAAGTAGCAGATACCATCAACAAAACTCACAACAGCAACAGCAGCAGCAACAGCAACAGCAAAATTTACAACAACAACAAACTTTGCAACAACATCAAAAATTACAAAAGGATAATTTTACCACACCAGTTATGCCATCATCTCCTACATTTGAAGTATCTAACATGCATATTATTTCTCCTTCATTACATACACCAATAAGAGAAGATGTTGCAACTGAGTTTGATTCTCAAGAAACAATTATAGACGCAACTCCAACTATGCTTGATAGTTTCTTAGGTGGAGGTAAGAAGAAGGCAAGAAAACAAGTTAAAAGTTCACCAAGTGTTCCTAATGATATGGGAAGATCATCTTCAGGTTCTATGATTAAATCACTGCCCCCTGGATCCTCACCTAATTCATCTTCAATAAATAATAAGTCTAAAGAAAAAAGACGTAGTTCACAAAAGTTTAAGTAGCTTAAGGACTAAATACATATATAAGATTTTTTTAATATTACTTTTTTCTCTGCTTTTACTTTTCTAGCTCTTAGATCTCGCCGCAACAAAAAATTCTGTCATATTTCCTGGATTTTCATTTCATAAGTATAATTGAACCAAAATTTTACCAACAATTGATCGGTTTATAGTCCAGGTCATATTTATTCTAAATAATTTAAACAATTTGAACAATTTTAGTTGAATCAGTAATATTGAACCTATATTTCAATCACGTGACCTCACACGACCTCAATGTGAAAAAATTTTTAACAGAGCAAAAAAAAAGTTTAGAGGTAATTGTGAAGGTTTACAACTTTGAAAAGAAATGCCACCAAAAAAGAACCAAAATAAACCTTCTGATAAGAATAAAGCTAAATCAAGAGCTCAAGCTGCTGAAGATAAAACCTTCGGTTTAAGAAATAAGAACAAATCAAAGAAAGTCCAACAGCAAATCGCTCAAGTGAAACAAAATGCTGATGGAGGGTTAGCTAAAAGAAAAGAAGCTGAAGCCAAAAGGAAAGCAGAAGAAAAGAAAGCTGCAGAACAAGCTAAAAAGGAAGCGGCTGCATTATTTGGTATCCAACAACAAAAAGTTCCATTTGGAGTTGACCCAAAATCAGTGTTGTGTGAATTTTTCAAGAAAGGTGTTTGTACTAAAGGTAATAAATGTAAATTTTCCCATGATTTAAATGTTGGAAGAAAAGATGCTAAGAAAGATTTGTATACTGATGCAAGAGAAGAAAAAGAAGCTGATACTATGGATAATTGGGATGAAGAAAAATTAAGAAGCGTTATTTTATCAAAACATGGTAATCCAAAGACTACCACTGATATAGTTTGTAAATATTTTATTGAAGCAGTTGAAAATGGTAAATATGGTTGGTTTTGGGTTTGCCCAATGGGTGGTAATGAATGTAAGTATAAACACTCTTTACCTCCAGGATTCGTATTGAAAACAAAAGAGCAAAAGAGATTAGAAAGATTAGCTGAAGAAAGTGCTCCAAAGATTACTTTAGAAGATTTTATTGAATTAGAAAGAGGTAAATTAGATAAGAGTAAATTCACACCAATAACAATTCAATCTTTCAATGATTGGAAGAGAAAGAAAACTCAAAAGAAAGAAGAAAAAGAAAAAGCAGAAAAGAAGAAGAAAACTGGTAGAGAAGTTATTATGGAATTATTATCAGATAAATTCTACACTGAAGAAGACAGTAAAGATGAAGAATGGGATTTATCTGAATTCAAAAAGAATTTACCTGAAGAGGAAGAAAGTAATATTAAGGATTATGGTGACGGTAATGTAAGATTTGATCAGCAACCTAATAATGATAACAATTCATCGGATGAGACAGTAGTTGAGAAGACTTCAGAAAGTAAAGAAGAAGTAGAACAATCAAAGGAAGAAGCCAATGTGACTGCTAAGATAACAAACGAATATTAAACGAGTTTATAACGCATTATATATATCAAAATTGACTTGATATAAAATTTAATTTTGTATAGTACCTTTTTTTTTAAAAATTTTTATTTTTTATTTTATATATACATTAACTATGTAAAAATTATTATTAATAAAATCTAATTAAATATTTTCTATTACTTCTTTGAAGATTTCATAACTTGTATCATATAAATCCTCATCTTCATCTGTGAAAAATCTAACTACTGTATTTTCATGTTCAATATCTTTAGTTGCCATAATTACCCTTTCAATCCATCTAGCTCCTCTTTCATCAACTTCTTGTAAATCTTCAAAATGATGAGAATAATATATATTATGTAAATGGTCTAATAATTGTGCTTTTGTAGGGTTGGTTTCATCATCTAGAACTGTAGTTGGTCTAGCAGGTAATCTAGGACTATGTATTTCATGTTCATAATCTAAATCAGATGTGGTATGTGCACGTTTAACATTACCTCTACTAGGTAATGGAGGAGGAGAATCCAGTTCAACTTCTTCAGATACCTCTTTTTGTTTCTCTGAACTTTCATTGGGTTTTGATACTTGACTACTTCTTAAATGTTCTGGTTTCTTTGGTTTCATTGGTGGTAATCTAGCAGCCCTCTGTTGTGATACTGTTGGAGGATTTGCCTTCCCAGAATTGACACTAGAACTTGATGATAAGGGAGTTCTAATTGGAGATGGGACAGGAACAGGGGAATCAGTTAAGTCAATTAAATCATCAATACTATCAACATGATATGTCATCTCTTGTGCTTCTGTATTTTTTCTGATTGTTCTATTTGATAATATTCTGTTTAATTCTTCCAATATCCTTGATTCATCGATGTTCGAAATTGAACCTGGAACATACCTTATATACACGGCTAAAACTTTATCAGGAAAATTTTTAGCTAAATCAATATAAGATTCAAAATCATATTCTCCTGAATCTCCAACACAGATGAATGTTTTATGAGGGAAATCTTTTGCTAATTTAGTTAATGCTGTTTTCTTTCTTGATGTTGAAGGTTCCATTAATGATGCTATAATATTACCAGTATATTGTTTTAGATGCATTGAACCAAGTGGTAAGCCAACACTATTAAAATATTTAATTATGGTAGGGAACAATTGTAAAGGGGAATTTGAAACATAATGAAATGATAATTTATTTGATTCTAGTAATTTGGTATACCATTTAACAATAGGTGGGATTTCCCAATGTTTAACATCCTTCAAAAGTAAACTATTCAACAATTCTCTCTTATCACCAATAACTCCAGTCAATTTAACTGTATCATCAATATCACTAATTATAGCAACACCTTTATCAGGTATTACTTTAATATCTTCAAAACTACACACAGTCTCGTCCCTGGTTGCCATAACTTGAATTATTGAAGGTTTATAATCCACCTCTATTGATTTAAAGAAGCACCCGTTTGAATCGGTTAGTGTAACAGCACTTTTTAAAGATTTGGTATCTTTGACATCTTCTGAACCAATTATTATTGTTAATTCAGCATTAGCAACATATCTAGCAATGAAATAACTTAATCTTTCCTTTAAAGTTTCTTCATTAGAAGCCAAATTTGAACTAGTGGAGGATCTTAAACCTGATGCCGATCCTGGTCTTAGCAGACTTAAAGATGCACTATCACTTGATACTATTGTTTCAACATCCTCATTTGAATCTTGTAATATATCTTGTTTTAATTTATCACTTTCTAAATTTTGTATTGCCTCAGCTGATGATGAATCATACCTAATTATTTGTTTAACCAATGAAAATATTAATCTATTTTTTCTTGTCATTAATCCAGGACATGACATCCAACCTCCAACATCAACTTGATATTTCCCATCGTTTACTGGTCTTGTATACGTAGGAATCAAATTAATTGATGCATCTTTTGGAATCTTTAATTTCCCTTGTTCATCATATTGATCATTTGAAAACGCTCTACCTGAAGCTAATTGTGATACAGATCCTTGAATCTTAGGAATGTAAATATCTCTTGCAGCTTTAGCAAACCCAAATAATCTTTGACGCCTCGATTGTGATTGCAGTTGTGAATCTGAATCACTATCTACAGGGGAATTAGAATTGCTTCTATTAATATCATTACTTCCAGAAGTCTCATTCATACTTTCATTAGATCTTTGAATCATCTTCCCATGACGTTTAATTCTTCTTAATTGATTCTTGCTTAATGAGTATTCTTTCCTGTTATATGGATATTTGACTTTTAAGGATTTATAATCCTTATAAACGTTTGATAATACTGTGAACCTGGGGTGTTTTAATTTGAAAAAGTTAAGATTCTTTATAACAAATGCTGAAGCAATTCTTATAAAGGAATTAGATTTACCACTCACTTTGAATCGATGATAGTTATTAAATCTAATATGAGCCGCGACGTATGATGATAATCATGGTCATGTGATGAAGATTATAATAAAATTCATATTAATACAAATTAGAAGATGATTTGGAGTTTTAATTCATCTTCAATTGATTAGAGAATGATTGGAAGATAATGTTGCCGTTTTCTAAAGTTCAAAAGCTTGAAAATTGACGAATCTGAAGTTTACACCATCCAAATTAAAGCCTTTTGGCCCCTTAAAACTATCATTCAAACTAATTTATCATGGAAATGATCATATATAGTTCACCTCTATATAATTGCTGTTTAGGACCCTAACTGGACCGGATCAAGATCACATAATATAGGTTGCAAATCTACTCCTATTAATCGCAAAAAATCTCCACGAAACTTCAAGATCAAGAATTATGTCATTAGAAGCGTTATCAATTGGTAATGAATTAAAAGATTCATTCAAAGCAACGTCGAAGTGGGTGAATAATGGTATAGACTGGTTAGGTGATATTGATGAATTTTATAGAGAAAGAGCAACAATTGAAAGAGAATATGCTACTAAAATAAAAGAATTATGTAAAAAACATTTTGATAAAAAGGCCAAAAATTCAACTCATTTATCAGTTGGTGATGATCCACAAATTACTCCCGGTTCTTTGGAAAGTGCATCATTAGTTTTATGGACTGATGTATTAACACAAACGGAATTAATTGCTGATGAAAAAGTTAAATTAAGTCATGAATTTACAAGTAAAGTTGGTGATAATCTTATGACCTTAAAGAGTAAGTCAGGTAGTATGGCTAAAAGATTGGAGGTTATTCATGATTATTTAAAAGAGGAAAGAAAGAAAATCGAAGATGAAGTTACTAAAGCTAAAAAACATTATGATTCATTATGTGCTAATACTGAAAGTGCTAGACAAAAGACAGAAAAATCACTGAGTGATAAATATCAAAAGAGATTAGATGATAAAGAAACTGAAATGAATATTGGTAAAAATGATTATTTGTTAAAGATCAATGTTGCTAATAGATTAAAAGATAAATATTATTATCAAGATATACCAGAAATTTTAGATTATTATCAAGAATTAAATGAATCAAGAGTTGGTATATTAAATAAGATTATTAAGAATGCTAATATTATTGAAAGAAATTCAAATGATAGAATTAAAGAAAAATTAACAACAATTGATAAAACTGTCGAAGAAAACAACCCTAAATTAGATACTGCTATGTATATTAAACATAATATAATTGATTGGAAAGAACCACAAGATTTTTATTTTATCCCATGTTCAATCTGGCATGATGATGAAAGCTTAATTATTAAAGAACCCGAATTAACAACATTGAAAAAGGAATTGAATAAATCATCTATTGAATATTCAAAATATGAAGAAAGTGCATTAAATATTAAACAAGATTTAGAAGAAAGTGTTAAAGATAGGAAAGCTGACGAAAATAATTTCACATTAAAATTTGATACTAAATTTTCAAAATCTTTAACATTATTAAATAATTTTATGAAAGATGACACCCAAAGAGTTAAAAACGAAGTTATTATTGAATTAATTCAAAATTTTGCATCCGGTAAAGATTTATCTTATCAAGAAGAAGTTAAAGTTAAAAAATCTAAATTTGGATTATTTAAAAGTAGCAATGGTAAGAAATCGAATGGCGGTAGTGTTGGTGGAGATGATTCAGATGGACATTCTATACACACAGTTGCATCAGCAACTAGTCATAAAACATTAGGTTCAAGTGGATTATTTAATTTAAGAAGAAATAAAACTAAAACATTTGAATTAGATCCAAGCTTACCTACAGGAAAAGCGTCATATAAATACGATGCAACAGGAGATGATGAAATATCTATGGAAGTCGGTGATAGTTTTAATATCATTGATCAAGATGATGGATCAGGCTGGACTATGATTAATAATAAAGGTAAACAAGGTTTAGTGCCAACAAGCTATATTACTGTTATATCAAGTGGATCACCATCAGCATCAGCATCAGATTCAACTCCTAAAAAGAAGGGACCAAGTGTTGCACCAAAAAGAGGAGCTAAAAGAGTTCAATATGTTGAAGCAATTTATGATTATACTGCAGATGGTGAAGATGAAATTAGCATTCAAGCAGGCGACAAGATTGTTTTAATTGAAGAAGATACTGATGGAAGCGGGTGGACAGAAGGTGAAATTAATGGTGAAAAGGGTATGTTCCCAACTAGTTATGTTAAAAAGATTTAATTATTTTGAACTATTTTGTATTTGTTTTAATAAAACATTATAGAAACAGAGTTTTCAGAGAGAGATCTCTATCGATTCTTTTTTTTTTTCACGTATTTATTATATGATGTGATATTTATACATAGAAGATTTTATATAAATCCACTAAAAAAATTATCTTAATAAATGATTAAAATTCATTATGATTTTGGTTTTATGGTTTTGTTTTTTCATTCTTTATTAAAAAAATATAAATATTATAGTAATTTTTATTTTTAATTCTATTTTTCTTTTCATATGATGAATAAATTAATTAATTAAATTTAATATTCACCTGGAACTTCAAAAACAACTTGTTTACCAGTTAATTTACTATATAATTGTTGGAATGATTCTAATTTATAATCAACAGCAGTTAAATCTTTTGAATCTAATAAAATTTTTTGGATTTTGTTACCACCAACTAAGTATCTAACTCTTTTACCGACAATTTCAGTTGGGAAGACTAAATCTTCTAAGATTTTATCATGAACAGCAGTTAAAGTTCTTGATCTTGGTCTTTTTTGTTGTTTTCTTGAAACTCTTGAAGGTTTTGGTAAAATTCTTCTTTCAGCTAAAAAGACAACATGTCTATCAGGGAATTTTTTTTCTAATTCTCTAGTTAATCTAGTTTGAACTTTTCTGTAACCTAATAATGATGGAGGTGGGATGAAAACAGCTAAAGCTTTTTTACCACCAGAAACATCAATTTCTTTAATTGATTTAAATTGTAATGGTCTTAAGTCAGCTTTTAAATCTGGTTGAGCTTCTAAGTCAATAAAGGCTTGAGCAACTTGTAATTCTAATTCAGTTGGTTTTTCTGATAAAATTTTACTAGCAGCAGACATGTTAGTTATTTTTGATATTAAAAATTTTCAGTAATTTTTTTCAATACTTTTTGAGGCCTCAATTCTCATCAATGGTAATGTCGCATTTGAAATAATTTCATGTACGACAAACGACAAATTTGTTAGTGATTTTGAAAATTTGAGATTGATTAAAATTCTTAATAGAATGAGGGTCATGTGCTAAAGTGACTGAGGGTTAAAACCCTTAATAGACTTTCGTGCGCGTGATAACTGGAAGTTTGATTCCCCCAAGTTTTTAGTTGATTCTTTTTATTGTCGTGAGTTATAATAATAAGGGGTCAGTTGTGGGTTAAACCCAGAGAAATGGAATTATTTTCCAACCAGAGAATGTAGGCTTCTTCCCAGTTAATATTATATTCTTTAAGATGAGTTTCAATAAGGAAGATTAATGAGTTTATGAAACCTACTTATACTGGCTGCAAATAGTTTTGAATCACCACCAAAAATCAATGATAACTTCTGCTTCGACTCTTTGTAAATCAAGTAAAAAATCAATAATGATCTAAATTTATTATCATCATCCTCTTTTAACTTAATAATATCAATCTAATAATCTAACCTAATTTGGCTTATTATCGGGTTGGTTAATACCATAGCTAAACTGCCCGTTTTCGCAACATGCTAAAATTAAGACTTAAATTAGTTACAAATAATTTTAAATATTTCCCTAAACTTACAATTATAAGAAATTATAGTAATATGAGTTTAGTAGAACAAGCCAAAAAAGTTGCAGCTTATAAGGCTGTTGATGAAAATTTCCCAGAATCTGCAAAAGTTGTTGGAATTGGATCAGGTAGTACAGTAGTTTATGTTGCTGAAAGAATTGGACAATTAAAGAATAAAGATAATTTTGTTTGTATACCAACAGGATTTCAAAGTACTCAATTAATTATTGATAATGGATTAAAATTAGGTACTATTGAACAATATCCAGATTTAGATATTGCATTTGATGGAGCTGATGAATGTGACCCAAGCTTAAATTTAATTAAAGGTGGAGGAGCATGTTTATTTCAAGAAAAATTAGTTGCAATTTCTGCTAAAAAATTTATAGTTGTTGCTGATTATAGGAAGAAATCACCACAATTATTAGGTACTAATTGGACTAAAGGGGTTCCAATTGAAGTTGTTCCAAATTCATGGGTTAAAGTATCAAAAGATTTAAAAAATTTAGGTGCTAAAAATATTATTTTAAGATCTGGTGGTGGTGCAAAAGCAGGTCCTGTTATAACTGATAATAATAATTTCTTAATTGATGCTGATTTTGGAAAAATTGAAGATCCGATTAAATTACATGATGAAATTAAAGCATTGGTTGGTGTTGTAGAAACTGGTTTATTTTGTAAAATGGCTAATAAAGCATATTTTGGTGAAGAAAATGGTGAAGTTAGTTTTATCTAATTTTATAGCAGGTAGTAATATAAAAGTAATTTAATTTATAAAAATAATTTAATTTAATAATATGTAGAGAGATTCTAAATAAAAATTAAGAGAGAAATAAAGAGAAAAGAAGCAAAAAGAAAATTATCCGAAATAATACAATCCCTATTTACTATTATTTGAAATCCAACTTAAAGTTTCCATTAAACCAGTACCATTAATAGCAATAGTAGGTATAACTGACCAAATATGATTACCTGGTAAATGATTTAAATTAAATTTTTCAATCAATTCTTTTGGTTTAATAGCATTTGGAACATCTTGTTTATTTGCTAAAACAATTAATAAACAATCACTTAATTCTTTATCACTAATGACTCTAAATAATTCATTTTTACTTTCTTCTAATCTATTTAAATCTGATGAATCAACTACATAAATTAAAGCATCAGTACCAGTAAAATAATGTCTCCATAAGGGTCTAATTCTTTCTTGACCACCACAATCCCAAACTGCAAATGAAACATTCTTTTGTTTAACTGTTTCAACGTTAAAACCAACGGTTGGTACAGTTTGAGAAGTTTTACCTAATTTTAATTTATATAAAATAGTAGTTTTACCAGCGTTATCAAGACCTAACATTAAGATCCTCATTTCACGGTTCTTAAAAAGCTTTGACTATGGGAAAAGTTAGTACCTCATGTTTCTAATTAACAATATTTTCAATTGCCCAATACTATAAGAATATAGAATATAGATTGATATGTTAGAACTAGTTTGGAACTTGAGTTCATACGATGTAAATAATTTGCAATTTATCACCATCGCATCCTTTATCAGTTATGTCCCAAAATCTTCAATCAAAACCATTCTTATTCCCCCCCAAAAAAGAAATAACAAAAAACTAATCTAATATCATTGATATTTGATCAATTGAATATACTTTACATACCATAAAAATACCCATGATTGTTTAAACTACTGTTAAAAAAAAATAATACAAATTAAATGAACGTCAATATATTTCTTTGAAATTGAAAACTGGTTTACGTTTTAAGATTGGAAAAATCGCGTTGATATTAGACGAAGTTTGATAAAAATTAATTAACTAAATTGGGAAACATTATTAACTGAAACTGAAACTATTTTACAAAACAATGGATATTACACTGAGAAAAATTAGATTATAGATGGTCTAAATTAAACGGGGGGTAGTGTGAAATATGAACAGTGAAAAAGTTGTATAAAGAGTATTGAGTGATGTTTAGAGATTTAGGTATAAGGAACGAAAGAAAAACACACTACCCTCACAGTTTTGTACATAGAGAAACTGTGTACATAGAGAGGTGATTTAAACTTTTCTGTTTGTTTTGTTTTGTACCTTTATTTTTTTACACTAATTTGTTAATAAATTGTAAGTCTTTAACTCACTATAAATGACTATTAGTTTTAATTTTCTTTTTAGTCTTAATTACCAGTTGATCTATAAATTCTTTCTAATGATAATTTAACATCACCCTTTTGGAAATGATCTAAATTATAATATTTTGGAGCTAATTCAATTAACCATTCAGGTTTAATATTTGTAACAGTTCTAATATAATTTTTGGAAGTTAAAACAAATTCATTATAAATAACCCATTCATTTTCAAAAGTTAAAACAGTTGATGGATGAATTAAAACATCTTGATTATCTTTAATTGTAAGATAATTATTTTTATTTGCACCTGATTTCTTTTTAGCAACTTGCATGAAAAAACCAGCAACTAATGCTTTCTTTATATTTTCCCAATAATTTTTATCATCAAAATTATTTGAAACTAATTTAATTTCATATTTTTCCATAATTGATTTTAATTGATTTCTAACATTTTTACCACTAATTAATGATCTATAATTTAAAAAATTATCTCTACACCATTTTGGATCTTCATTATTTGAAATAAATTCATAAAAAACATTAATTAAAGTTAAATGATCACCATCTTTATGAGCGAATGACATTTTAATTTCATCAGCTAATTTTCTATTTTGAATTGGTCTAACGAAAACATTTGGTACTGACAATAATGAAACAATTGTTAAAATTTCATTTGAACAATTAAATGATACTGAACCAATTAATAAAACTGCTAACATCGGATCTAATGGGAAATTTGATGCTAATCTACCTAATGAAGTTAATTCACCTTCATCACTAATACATTCTAAATAATTTAATTCTTCTAAAGCTCTCATCATTGTTTCCGGTGCAGGAGGATCCATAAAATCAAAATGAACTAAATCATCAATACCTAATTTTTTTAATTCTAAAACTGTATTACTTAAATTTGATCTTAAAATTTCTGGATAACTTTGATCAATTAATTCTTTTTTGAAAGCTTCTTCAGTATACAATCTAAAACATTTACCTGGTTTTGTTCTACCAGCTCTACCAGCTCTTTGTTGTGCACTTGCTTTTGAAATTGGTGAAACTAATAATGATTCAACTCTTATTCTTGGATTATAAACTTTTTGTTTACTAAAACCTGGATCAATAACATAAACAACCCCATCAATAGTTAATGAAGTTTCAGCAATATTAGTTGATACAATAACTTTTCTACTAATTCTACCATTAACATTTGGTGGTGCAGGTTCAAAAATTTTTTGTTGTTGATATGGTGGTAATGAACCATATAATGGATAAACTTTTAAATTACCTGCTTGACCTTCTCTCATCAATTGATCATTTTCTAACGAAATTTTATTAACGGCATCTTCAATTTCTTCTTCACCTGTTAAAAATAAAAGTATATCACCTTCATCTTCAGTTGCATGAATTTGTAAAACAGTTCTAATTGATGCATCTAAATAATCTTTTTGATATTCTGGTGTATAATATATTTCTACTGGATGAGTTCTACCTGGTACAGTTAAAATTGGTGCATCATTAAAATAACCTTGAAATTTTTTAGCTTCTAAAGTAGCAGACATAATAATAATTTTTAAATCTTTCCTTTTTTTAATTAACCTTTTTAATAATCCCATTAAAATATCTGTGGCTAAAGTTCTTTCATGCGCTTCATCTAATATTATAACTGAATATCTTGATAATAAATGATCATCCATTGCTTCTTTTAATAACATACCATCAGTTAAATATTTTAATATAGTTTTATTTGAAGATTTATTATCAAATCTAATATTATAACCAACTTCTTCACCTAATTTAACATCCATTTCATCAGCAACTCTTGAGGCAACTGACATAGCAGCAACTCTTCTTGGTTGGGTACAAGCTACTTGAAGACCTTGTAAATGAGGTAAATCATCAAATAATACAAATTGAGGAATTTGTGTTGTTTTACCTGAACCAGTTTCTCCAACGAAAACCATAATTTGATTTTGTTGGAAGATTTTAAGAAATTCATCTCTTTGTTGATGTACTGGTAAATCTCTTCTTTTATTTAAAATATCAAAATATCCTACTGAAAATTCTTGACCAGTAAATGGATTAATTTTTTTATTTTCTAATTCAATTGCAGTTTTAGCATTAGTATTATGTCTTGTGACTTTTGAAAATTCTCCATTATTATGGAATTCTAAGATTTCTGTATCATGATGTTTTTTGGAATATTCTAATTCTGCTTCTTCAGCAATTTCTTCTGCTGTTTCTAATTTCAATTTCTTATGTTTCCTATCCATCCTTTTGATTTCTAAATGCTCATCTCCATCTCACATTTTCTATTTTTGAGATCTATATGATAAGCACGTGACTACGTTTAAAGTTATTTTTGTTTTAAAAAAGTAAAGTTATTATACGTAATTACACTACCGAGCAACTATATAGATAGGCTATGATAGTAACATCAGTATTAAATATAGCAAAAAAAGAACTAGTGAAAAGGACTGACATTAAAGGGATCAATTCGAAAGGAAAAAAGGGGGATAGTGAAAATTAATGAAAATTAATGAAATTCAATGCTAAAAAAAATAGTGAAAATTAATGAAAATCAATGGTGAAAAACCCCTATTAAAAACGGAATAACATTATTCAGAGGGAATTAAAGGTTTTAGACTTCCATAAGATGTTCCTTATAATAACACTGCCATATACTAACCAACAATAAGTTTAAGATTTTAAAACGTTCCCTTTTGTCCTTTTCGCAGCCAATGAGCCTCACATGAAAACCAAACCCTCTTTTCCAATAATATTATCTGCATCGTCAACACCACCAGTAAAGTGATTGTAAACGTGTGTTTATAAAGTAGGCTATCACCATGTTAAATATAACACTAATATTCAGTAAGAAATCTTTGATTAAAACAAGAAAAAAGCTTGAAAATAGCTAAGAATAAACAAAAATTGTGGAGAGTATGTATTGGTTAATAGCTTTGATGTTATTATTTGAGAAACCAATAATATTGTCTCATCTGACTCATAAACAACTATCTAACACTGTAACTACACTGTACTACCCTGTACAACATTGTACTATATTATATATAGATTAATGTACCTCTTCTAACCACTGTGATATTAAACACCGGTTGTTTGTTTACATTTGACAATAACAACACTCGGTACCTTAACGTCTGTGAAAAAATATTTCTCGTAGTGTCAAAAGTCATTTACACATCAAGGCAAATAATTGAGCCGAATAATTTTGCAATTTCGCAAAAACCAACCAGCTTGTGAAATCAAAAATATTTTTATTCTTTTTGCTATTTTACATTTGCTTTGGAAAAGTCATTTAACTAGTTCATATTTTCTTATATTGAATAGTTTCAGAAATATATTCATTTGGTATTTGTCATAGTTGAACAAGGTTTTCCGTTTGTGTTTTTTTGTGGGTTTTTTGGTTTTTGCTCGGTGGAAATTGGTTAGAAATCACTAGAATTTGTCCTTGTAACTTATACGAAAACAAACATTTTATTTTTTAGATAAAAGAACAACAAGAGGGTAAATAGTATTATTTTCATTACTATTATTATTACTATTATTATTATTACTACTATTATTATGAGTAAAGCTTTATATGAATTAGCTGTTATAGCTAATAATGGTTTGCAAATATCAAAAAGTGCTAGTAAAATAGTTTCACAAGATTTATGTAATTTTGTGGAAAATCTGGTTATTTTGAGTAGTATTTTCCCTGATGCAAGTAAATCAATGTATCAAGATATGATGATGCAATCAAACTTTGCTAGATCTAGTACTGGTCTTGGGTCTGGTAGTAAAGCAGGTAGTAAAGGTGGTAGTAAAGCTGCTACCACTAAAGGTAAAAGAAATTATTCAACTAAAGCTTTCCAACCTGATGATTATAATTTAACCCCAAATTTAAATCCATTAGATCCTTTAGATCCAACTAAAAATAAAACTAATAAAATTAAAGTTGTTAAATCGGTTAATGAAGATTCTAAACTAACTCATTTAAATGCTAGTGAAGTTCCAAGTTCAAGAATTTCAAGAATGTTTCATTATGGTTCATTAGCTGCAGGTATGGGAATTGGTATGGCTCAGCATGGTTTTAATCATTATACTAATACAAATAATAATAATAAATCAAACCAACCATTAACTTTGAAAAGCTTAATATTAAATCCAAGTAATATTGAAAGAATGGCAAAAAAATTTAGTCAAATGAGAGGTGCAGCACTTAAAATTGGTCAATTATTATCATTTCAAGATAATTCAATTTTACCGAAAGAAATTCAAAAAATTTTATTAAAAGTTCAAAATTCTGCTCATTATATGCCATTTAAACAATTAAATCAAGTTATGACTGAGAATTTAGGTGAAAATTGGAGATCAAAAAATTTTGCATCATTTAACGATGTACCAATTGCTGCTGCTTCAATTGGTCAAGTTCATGATGCAGTAACAAAAGATTTATCAAAAGTTGTTGTTAAAGTTCAATATCCTGGAGTTGCAAATTCAATAGATTCTGATTTAAATAATATTTTAATGTTTATGACTGCTTCGTCATTATTACCACCAGGATTATTTTTAGATAAAACTATTGCAAATGCAAGAACTGAATTAAAATGGGAATGTGATTATATTAGAGAAGCACAAAATCTAATTAGATTTGAAAATCTTGTTAAAGATTATCCAGAATTTAAAGTACCAAAGGTTTATCATAATTTATGTAATGAACATGTTTTAACAATGGAAAAATTAGAAGGTATTGAAGTCGTCAAAGGTGATTGGGATCAACAAACAAAAAATTATATTGCAACTAGTATAATGAAATTATGTTTATTAGAAATTAAAAAATTCAAATTTATGCAAACTGATCCAAATTGGGCAAATTTTTTATTTAATGATAAAACTGGTAAAATTGAATTATTAGATTTTGGTGCATCGAGAGAATTTAATGATTCATTTATTAATAATTATATTGAAGTTTTAAGAGCTGCAATTAAAAAGGATAGAAAAAAAATTGAAGGAATTAGTAAAAAATTAGGTTATTTAACTGGTTTAGAATCTCAACAAATGGTTAATACCCATATTGATTCAGTGATTGTTTTAGGTGAACCATTTTCTCCAATTAATAATGACGGTAAAAAATTTAATTTTAAAAATCAAAATGTTACTGAAAGAGTTAGAGGTAATATTTCTGTTATGTTAAATGAAAGATTAACTCCTCCTCCTGAAGAAACTTATTCATTACATAGAAAATTATCTGGTGTTTTCTTATTATGTGCAAGATTAGATGCTGAAATTCCATGTGAAGAATTATTTAGAGATATTATTGGATTTGATTAAATTAGTTAAAAAAATAGAAACTAAAGGAAGATGAAAAAGAGAAGAATTTATGATTAATGAATTACGTAGATATATTACAAAAAGAAAAAAGACAAAAAAAAATGGTAGAGTAATAAAATGATAAATTAATAAATATAGATGATTAAAAACCGTTTATAGTAATATGAAGTAAAATTAACTAAGAATTCTAAAAGTACTCTAAAACGGAACAGAAGAAAAAATCTCGTTATTAATATTATTATTATAATTACACGTCTATTTACTTATTCTCTACACCATCATCAATCATCATCAATTTCAAGAAAAATATTTTGAAATATTTTCGGAATTTTTATATTTTTGTAAAATATTAATTGCTTGATCTTGTGGTAATGAACTTAATAATTGTCTTGAAATTTCAATTGCAGATTGTAAATCATTACCATATAATAAACTATTTGAAATTGGTGCTAATAAATAATCGGTAGTTTTATTTAAATTATTTTGAATTAATGGATGTTGATTTTTAATTAATTCAATTAAAAATTGATAAACATATTTTGCAGATAATTCATTATTTACAACAGGTAAATATTCAAACCATTTATTTAAATATTGATCAATATTTGGTAAGTCATTACCAAATTTTTTTAAAATTTGTGAAATTGTACAAATCATTGATTCAGTAGCATAAATATTTTCCTCAGCTTTTGAATCAGGTATTGATATCATATTAAACATTGGTTCTAAACATTGTATTAAGAATTCTTTAAATTCAGGTAATCCAGTTTCAGCAATATGACCAATTGCAGTTGATGAGTATTGTTTAACTGAAACATCTGATGAACTTAAACTTTCACCTAACATTGGTAAAATTTCATTTTTATAATTAATTGATGCTTCACCACAATATTGAATTAAATCAATAATTATTAAAAATCCACAAATTTTTAAATATGTATTTTCTTCATTAATTAATTTTAAAACAATTGAAAAAATTTTTGAATTAAATTGTTCTAAGAAATCATTTCCAGATTTTTTAAAAATTGAATTAATTACTGAATTAATTTTATCTAAAATTTCTTCATCAGTATATTCTTGTTCTTCTTCATCGATATCTTCAGTATACTCATCATCTTCATCTTTTTCTTTAACTCTTTCATAAACTGCATTAATACTACTTGAAATTGCTTCAGTTAAATAATTTAATTGAATTGATGATAATACTTTATCATTTAATAATTCAATACATGTTTTAATACATGAATAATAACTAACTAATAATTCAGGTACTGGTTCATTTGTTAAAGTTTTACATAATTTTTCACAAATTTGTGACCATAATTGTAACGCTTGATTTGAATTTGCTCCGGTCGCAATAATTACACATCTTAAAGTTGATGATAATGTAACAGCAGCTGACGATCTAACTCCATCATGTAAATAAAAATCTAATGCTGGTAATGCAATATTTGCTAATTCATTTGCCCATGGTAAAAAATCACCTTTTAATTCCATTGCATAAATATTTAATAATTCCATTGCATTAACTTTTTCATCTAATGCTGACATGTGAACTGCTATATGTCTACCAGATAATTCAATAACATCCCATTCATCACTTTGAGCATATTCTTCAGCTTCTTCTTCATCTAAAATTGAAATATCTTGTGATGCTTTAGCAGTAGTTAATAATGATGGTAAAATATTTGGTAAATATTCAATAAATTCTTTACCAACTAATCTACAAATTCTTGCCCAGGCCAGATCTAATTGTTGTCTAATTTCATGATCATCATCTTTTAAATTATTTTGAATATTTGCATATAATTGAATAATAACTGAACCATTCAGTTGAAATTTTTCTTTACCAACTGCTAATGCAATTAATGATGAACATTCAATACATCTTGCTAATAATGCTTTATTATTATCATCATCAATTTCCATTTGTAAAACATTAATTAATAATGGCATTAAAGTTTCATAATATTTAACAAATTTCTTTTCAGCAGCATCAGCAATTGCTGAAATTGTTGTTAAAACTTGTTCTTGAACATATCTTTTTGGTGAATTTAATAAACTTAATAAATTTGATAATAAGTCATCTAAATATGGTTCAATAATTTCCTTATTTGCTGCTTCACTAAAATTAACCAATGCAGCAGCTGCATGAGATTGAACTCTTGGAACTGACTGATTTGTTAATCTTGAAATTAATGCTGGTAAAATTTGATTACCATTATTTCTTTGAATTACGTCAGCAAAATCAGTTGACATTTGACCTAATGCATTACAACATGCATATTGTACTCTTGGGTGTTCATCGTCAATTGTTGGTAAAATTAATTGTAAAATTTTTGGAATTTCATTAATCAAAACGTCAACACAACCTTCAGCAACTGATGAAAGTGCCATTAATGCAGCTTGTCTTTCTCTCCAATTATTACTTTGAATCATTGATGGTAAATATTGGAAAATTGGTGAAGCTAATGAATTACCAGTTAATTTTAATGCAACTCTATCTAAACTTTGTCTTGCAGCATCATAAATTTCTTCCTCATCATCTTCATCATTTGAATTATTATTCCATTCTGCTGCATCATCATCATCAATACAAACTTCAGTTAACATAGATAATGTAATTAAAACAATTGAATTTGTATAAATATCTGATCTTTTACACATATTTGGAGAATATTCTGCAAATGTTGTTAATAATTCTAATGCTGCACTTCTTGTACCAGTTTCTAAATCTTTTTGTTTACAAACTAATGAACAAAATTCAATAATTTGTGGGAACATTTCTTTAAACATTTTCGGTGCAACCATAACTAATTCAATCAAATTTTCAATAACTAAACCCAATGAAGAATCTTGACCATTTTGTAAAAACATTGGTAAAGAATTTAATAAATTTGGTAATAAAGGTGATAAATTGCCCCAAGTATTTCTTGGTAAATTTTTAAAAAATTCAACAAATGCAGTACATGAAGCAATTCTAACATCGTCATTAGAATTAGCAAAAGCTTCATTAAAAATTGGTAAAATTGTTGACAAATATTTTATACCAATAATTTCAGGAGCTGAAGCAAAAATTCTAAAAGCTGATTCAACAATTGATGGATTTGAATTTTTTGAAGCTTCAAATAATGCAGGAATTAAATCATCCCAATTCTTATCAGCAGTTGTATATTCTTTAGCAACTTCTGAAATACAATCACTTAATTTATGTCTAACTTGATTATTTGATTCATTTAAAAAACCTTTTAATAAAGTTGATCTAATTTGAAATCTTGCATCTTCTCTTATAATTCCAATATTACGATCAGTGAATTTAGTTAATGGTTTAGGTTGTTTAATTGCAATTCTTCTAAATAAAACAGCTGCAAATGATCTTAAAATTTCTTCATTACCATTAACTGCTTGTTCTGATAAAAATGTAAGTAAAATTTCAACTTTTTCTGGTTCTGACCATTGTTCTTCAAGAATTTTTTCAGCTATTGATCTTGAACTATTGTCAGAAGATGCCAAATTACTAAGTAATTCTGATAAATTCTGATTAATATCAGGTGGTAAAACTGACATATTATTGATTTACTTTTCTTCAATTTTAAAAAAAAAATCCAATTCAGTCTGTAAATTTTTTCACTTCGTGAGGTTATGGTTAGTGCACTTTTTTAGCTTTACCAAAATTTACTGCTGATTACCACCACTGATGAGATCAACAGTACCATTTTTGGTACCAGATACGGCGCGAGAGGTGGTAGTACCCAAGTTGTGAAGAAAAAAACACCCACAAAAATATGCTGTACTAAAAATAACGAAGGTCTCGAAAAATACTAGACAATATATGGTGCAAAGCATATACAATACGTGTCAAATTAAGTAAGAATAATTGAAGAGTAAAGATAAAAAGAAAAAGGGTAAGAAGAAGAAAAAGAGTAAAGAAAAAAGGAGTAAAGTTAAAAAAAAAGTCATTATCATTTATTACTTACCTTTTCAATATAGTAATTACATCTTCATCTTCTAAAGGATGATTTAAACCAACAACTTGAGGCTGATGTTTAACACTGGTACCATAAACTAAAGCACTCTTGAAATCTTCAACTAAAGATTTATGAATTGAATTACAAAAATCTTCAACAGTACATCTATCACTTCTTAAAACAACAGGTTCATTAAAATCAGGTATTTTACCCTTTGGTTTTGTATAAACTCTGACTAAATTTAATTTTTCCCACATCATTTCTAATAAATCATCTAAATTCCAACCATTTCCTGAAGAAATTGGAATAGCATTTGGGATCTTATATAATAAATCTAATTCTTCAATTGAAAATGCATCAATTTTATTTAATACATAGACTGCAGGAATATATCTTCTATTTTTAGATTCAATAGCATCAATTAAATCATCAACAGTAGCATCACATCTAAATGCAATATTAGCTGAATTAATTCTATATTCACTCATAACAGCTCTAATTTCATCATTATCTAAATGAGTTAATGGTACAGTATTAGTAATATTAATTCCACCTCTTTCCTTTTTCGTTATAACAATATTTGGTGAAGTTTTATTAATTCTTACACCAACCCCTTCTAATTCCTGTTCAATAATTTTTTTATGTTGTAATGGTTTATTAACATCTAAAACTAAAAATAATAAATTAACTGATCTTGCAACTGCAATAACTTGTTTACCTCTACCTTTACCATCCTTAGCACCTTCAATAATACCTGGTAAATCTAACATTTGAATTTTAGCACCTTTATATTTAATAACACCTGGGACAGTTGTTAAAGTTGTGAATTCATAAGCTGCAGCTTCTGAATGAGTACCAGTCAATTTTGATAATAAAGTTGATTTACCAACTGATGGAAATCCAACAAACCCAACAGTAGCTACCCCTGTTCTAGCAACATCAAAACCAACTCCACCACCTCCACCACCACTGGAGCTATCACTTATAAGTTCTCTTCTTAACTTTGCTAATTTTGCTTTTAATTGACCTAAATGAAATGAAGTAGCTTTATTCTTTTGGGTTTTAGCCATTTCATCTTCAATAGCTTTAATTTTTTCAACGGTAGTCATGGTGAAATATTATTATTTTATCTAATTTCTATTTCCTACCTTGATATAAATATTTAAAACTTTTGTGTGAATATATATATAGTAAAAAAAATTTTTCAAAAATCTAATTAGTAGTCGTGCGGACTCTTCTCAAATCTCTCAAATCTCATAGTGAAAAATTTTATTATATTTTGTGGTGGATTTTTAATAACTAATTAATATTGAATAATTAAAGATTCACAATGGCTAAAAAAGGGAAGAAAGGAAGTAAAGCTGGTGATTGGGAAGAAGATGAAGATATATACCAACAAGAGCAAGCTGAAGAATTTGGTCAACCAACTACAAATGGTGAATCAACTGAGGGTACACCATTAGAAAATGCTGATGAATCATCAGGTCCAGTTGAAGCTGAAGCTGCCACTGCAGATGACATTGGTGGTGATTTCTTAAGTTCAATTAGAAAATCTAAAAAGAAGAAGGAAGATAGAGAAGAAGAAGTTAAAAAAGATGGACCAAAAATTTTAAGTAAGAAGGAAAAGGAAAAATTAAAGAAAGAAGCTGAAAAGCAAGCTAAAAAGGAACAAGCAGCTAAAAAGAAAGCTCAACAAGCTGAAAAGAAAGAACAAATTAAAGAAGCTAATAAGAAAAATGCTGCTGTTGCATCAGGGGCAAGTGAATCAGATACTTCAGCCGCTGCAACTCCTGAACCTGAAGAATCAAAAGTTGAAGAAACTAAACCAAAAGCTGGAGGTAAAAAGAAAAAAGGTCCACCAGGTTTATCAGCTTTAAAACGTCAATTAGAATTGAAAAAACAATTAGAAGATGAACAAAAACGTTTAGATGAAGAAGAAGAAGCTAAACAATTAGAAGAAGAAAGAAAATTAAAAGAAGAAGAAGAAAAGAAAGAAGCTGCTAAAGCTGTTAAAAAGGAAAAGGAAAGATTAAAGAAAGAACAATTAAAAGCTGAAGGTAAATTATTAACCAAAAAACAAAAGGAAGAAAAGAAATTACAAGAAAGAAGACGTGCACAATTATTAGCTGGTAATGTTCAAGTAGCTGGTTTACAACAAAATAATCAAAATCAAACTCAAAAACCAAAGAAAGTTGTTTACACTAAAAAGAAATCAACTAAACCAAAAACTTTTGTTCAAAATAATAAACAAGAAAAAGAAACTAAAACTGAAGAAGATGATGTTCTTGATGATTGGGAAAAGATGGCAATTGATGATGAAGACGTCGATGAGGATTGGGAAGCTGCTGGTGAGGATAATTCTGCTGCTCCAGCTATAGAAGAAGAAAAAGTTGAAGAAGTTAAAGATGATGATGATGAAGAAGACGATGATGATGAAGAGGAAGAGGAAGAAGATACTGCTGAAGTTGAAAAATCAAAACAAGCTGAAAAAGCTGAAGAAGCTAAAGCTATTGAAGTTTCTAAACCAAAAACTTTTGAATCTGCAAGTTCTGATAAAGATTTACGTTCTCCAATTTGTTGTATTTTAGGTCATGTTGATACTGGTAAAACTAAATTATTAGATAAAATTCGTCAAACTAATGTTCAAGGTGGTGAAGCTGGTGGTATTACCCAACAAATTGGTGCTACTTATTTCCCAGTTGATGCTATTAAACAAAAAACTGAAGTTATGACTAAATATGAAAAGAGATTATTTGAAGTTCCAGGGTTGTTAATTATTGATACACCAGGGCATGAATCTTTTACTAATTTAAGATCCCGTGGTTCATCATTATGTAATATTGCTATTTTAGTTATTGATATTATGCATGGTTTAGAACAACAAACTTTAGAATCTATTAGATTATTAAGAGATAGAAAAGCTCCATTTATTGTAGCATTAAATAAAATTGATAGATTATATGATTGGGAAGCTATACCAAATAACTCATTCCGTGATTCATTTGCTAAACAAAAACCATCAGTTCAAAGTGAATTCCAAAATAGATATGATCAAATTAAAGTTGCATTGGCTGAACAAGGTTTAAATTCTGAATTATATTTCCAAAATAAAAATATGTCAAAATATGTTTCAATTGTTCCAACTTCTGCTGTTACTGGTGAAGGTGTTCCAGATTTATTATGGTTATTATTAGAGTTAACTCAAAAGAGAATGTCAAAACAATTAATGTATTTATCAAAGATTGAAGCAACTGTGTTAGAAGTTAAAGTTGTTGAAGGTTTTGGTTATACTATTGATGTTGTTTTATCAAATGGTGTTTTAAGAGAAGGTGATCGTATAGTGTTATGTGGATTAAATGGTCCAATTGCAACAAATATTAGAGCTTTATTAACTCCACCACCTTCAAGAGAATTAAGAATTAAATCTGAATATGTTCATTTAAAAGAAGTTAAAGCTGCATTAGGTGTTAAAATTGCTGCCAATGATTTAGAAAAAGCAGTTGCTGGTTCAAGATTAGTTGTTGTTGGTGAAGATGATGATGAAGAAGAAATAATGGAAGAAGTCATGGAAGATTTAACCGGATTATTGGATTCTGTTGATACTTCAGGTAAAGGTGTTACTGTTCAAGCATCAACTTTAGGTTCATTAGAAGCATTATTAGATTTCTTAAAAGATATGAAAATTCCAGTTATGTCAATTGGTTTAGGTCCAGTATTTAAAAGAGATGTTATGAAAGCAACAACCATGTTAGATAAAGCACCAGAATATGCTGTTATGTTATGTTTTGATGTTAAGGTTGATAAAGAAGCTGAACAATATGCAAATGAACAAAATATTAAAATCTTTAATGCTGATATTATTTATCATTTATTTGATGCATTTACTGATTATCAAAATAAATTGATGGAACAACGTCGTAAAGATTTTATGGAATATGCTATTTTCCCATGTGTATTAAAGACAATCCAAATTATTAATAAACGTAATCCTATGTTAATTGGTGTTGATGTTGTTGAAGGTGCTGTTAGAGTTGGTACCCCAATTTGTGCAGTTAAAAAAGATCCAACAACTGGTGCAACTAGTGTTTTAGTTTTGGGTAAAGTTGTTTCATTAGAAGTTAATCATAATTCAACTGATATAGTTAAAAAAGGGCAAACAGCTCAAGGTGTTGCCATGAGATTAGACAATCCTTCAAGTGCCCAACCAGTTTGGGGTAGACATGTTGATGAAAAAGATAATTTATATTCATTAATTAGTCGTAGATCAATTGATACATTAAAAGATCCAGCTTTTAGAGATTCT
Organism: Yamadazyma blattariae; assembly: GCA_030581595.1. Taxonomy (NCBI): domain Eukaryota; kingdom Fungi; phylum Ascomycota; class Pichiomycetes; order Serinales; family Debaryomycetaceae; genus Yamadazyma; species Yamadazyma blattariae. The sequence goes on from JAKTTU010000017.1 coordinate 130,928, forward strand.
GTCAGTAGAGATGATTGGTTATTGATTAAAAAATTAAAACCTGTTTTCGATATTAAGTAGGTAAATTATGATTTATATAATTAATGATGATAATAATTTTGTATAATTTGATTCTCTGTTTAATAATTCTCTTCTTTTGAATTTTTTATTTTCTATCTTTTTTGCAGCCAAATGGCAAACTCAGTAGTGTTGATGTTCAAAATACCTCTTTTCGCGCACTTCAGAAGTTTTTCATCTCATCCAATTGAAGTTGAATAAAATCAAATAATTTACATAATGCAAGATTTACCACCTATTGGAGGATATGAACCAGTTCAATGGAAAAGAAATTTACCATCAAGAGGTTTTAGACCAATTATTTATTTCTGGCTTATTTCTGGAGCTATGGGATATGGATTTTATAGATTATATCAAGGTGTTGATGAACAAAGAGAATTAACTAGAGAAAAACAATGGGCAAGATTTTATTTACAACCTTTATTGATAGCTGAAGAAGATAGAAATATTGCTAGAAGATATTTCAGTGAATTAAAGAGACAAGATTTAGTTAAAGATTCTATGTCAGCTGAAACTAAAGCTAAATTTGAACAAGATCTTTATCATGATAAATCTAAATTACGTTTCCCAAGATACACTGCCGGTGGTCCAGCTTCTGAACATTAGATCGAAGTATTGGATATACATAGTGTTGGAAATGTAGAGTGGAGAAGAAGCGGTAGAAAAAGATGATGAAGACGTTATAATAATAAAGAAAAGCTGATAAAACAGTTTTAAATAGAAAAAAAAAATGAAGAGATGATTCAAGATTCTTGATAGCATATTATTAATCATAGTATTTATAGTAAATTACATAAACCTTTTGGAACCTAGAAAACTAAGATCTCTAGTCCCTCCTTTGGGAGTCGGCCATTTTTCAACCTAAATTATGAATCACATTCTGCGCAACAGAAAAAAAAATAATTAATTAGGTCCAGATAATAAAATGTCAATTAAAGTCAATAAGTCTGAACAAGCAAAAGAATTACTTGATAATTATGATTATTTCTTATTTGATTGTGATGGAGTACTTTGGTTAGGAGATCATATTTTACCAAAAGTAGCAGAAACTTTAAAATTTTTAAAAGATTCAGGTAAAACAGTTATATTTGTTACCAATAATTCAACTAAATCAAGACAAGATTATTTAAAGAAATTTTCAAAATTAGGAATTGAAGGTATAAGTAAAACTGATATATTTGGATCATCATATGCTACTGCAATTTATATAAACAAAATTTTAAAATTACCAATTAATGAAAAAATTTGGATTTTAGGAGAAGAAGGAATTAAATTAGAATTAGAAGAATTAGGATATAAAACTCTTGGAGCAAATGATTCAAAATTAAATTATCAACAAGAATTTGATCCAAATCATTCAATGTTAACTGAATTAGATTCTGAAGTTGGATGTATTGTTGCAGGTTTATGTTTAAATCTTAATTATTTAAAATTATCAATTACAATGCAATATTTATTAACTAAAAATAAATCATTACCATTCATTGCAACAAATATTGATTCAACATTCCCATCAAAGGGTAAATTATTAATTGGAGCAGGATCAATTATTGAAACTGTTAGTTTTGCAAGTGATCGTAAACCTGATGCAATTTGTGGTAAACCAAATCAATCAATGATGAATTCAATTAAAGCTGATTATCCAGGATTAAATTCAAATCCAAAGAGAGGTTTAATGATTGGTGATAGATTAAATACTGATATGAAATTTGGTAGATTAGGTGGTTTAGATACTTTATTAGTTTTAACAGGAATTGAAACTGAAGAAAAAGTTAAAAGTTTAACTGACGAAGCACCAAATTTTTATATGGATAAACTTGGAGACCTTTTTGAATTAACTCATTAATATCAACTTTGGCTTCTTATTACATAAGACCCATTGGTTTTGATCATTGAAAGCTAAATTTTATAGAATAGATTAGAAAATATAGAGTTGGATATAAATAGATCTACCACGCGTTAAAAGTATGCTGATGCAAGGAGAATTAGGTAAGTGGGCAGTTACAACACTCCTTTTATAAATAAAGTTATGTCTGGCTACAAATTTTCAATTGTAGTAATTCAGAATTTATACATTTATCCAATATCTTATGGCTATGTATTTAAGATTTTCTTAGTGAGTCTTAACCCAGTTAATTAAACTCATTGTCCTTGACCAACCTCCCCCACCAATAGCAATGCAAATGGCACAGATTCAGTAATAATAAAGTCTTATATAATAAAAGAATTTGTATGACTAAAATCTAAGAAAATGTGAATTTTATAGACCCCCCATAGACCACAATTTCAATGGTTCCGGATTTATCAAAATATATGCTGTTAAAAAATAATTATAGTTAGTGGAATAGTAATACCATCTCCGATAGTTTGAGTTTAAATCTCTCGCTAAACTCTGGCTATCGGTGGTACCAACTTTAAATACAATTCTAGTACTAATAGAGTGGCTGGGGACTAATAAAGGAACTACTGCTCTTATTTAAGTGTTGATTCTAGTTACTAATGTTAGTTACTAATGAAGTACTAATAAAGTACTAATGAAGTACTAATGAAAGTACTAATGAAACTATTGATATTATTAGTACGTTGTGGTACCAGCTTGTGGTACCACCTTCTGGTACCAGCCCCGGGGTAATTGTCGTACCAAATTTGGGGGTGCGAAAGAAACGATTTGAGAATTCAGTCCTGTGAGAAACTTAATGACGTAGGATTAAAAAAACTTTGCGAACTGGACGATCCTCAAAACGGTTAAAGATTTAAATAAAAGTCACTCGGACCAAATTTTTCTAAAACAAATTAACGTGTTTTAAGTTACACTGTAAAGATTGAAATTTTGAACTTTTATTAAAGAGATTGGAATCTTAATAAATTCATATTTTTTACTTTCATCAGCTCACAAAAAGAGACATTTTTTTCATTTTGTTTTTGGTTTTCAAATAAGTAATATTTAGAAATCCTATAAGAAAAACCTTAATCATAATTCTTGCCCAAGGTTTTTGAAATTCTTTTTAGTTTTAACAAAACCCAATTGTCCAGTAATTCTTTGAGTAGAACTGTTTATAATTCTTGAAAGAATTGAATTGAATTGAATTGAATTGGATTTACCAAAGTTTATATACAATAAGAACTAGGAACCAGGTGTGTTGATATTTTTTTTTACTTTATTTCATTTATACACATAAACTTAAAGTCAATTTTTTAATTTTATTACCAACTTTTATACTTCGTTTAAATTTTAAATTTTAATACTTTTTTTCCCACAAACTACCCTTAATTTAAGAAACCTTAACTTATAATAATTAATAATTAATAATGTCAGAAGAAAAGAAACAACAATTACAAGATTCAGGTTTAATTGAATGGCCAGTTTTTTCAGAATTAATTGCAATGGATGAAGATGAAGAAGGTTTTTCATTTAGTTTATTTCAAACATTTGTTGATCAAGTAATGGAAACTTTTGGAGAAATTGATGATAATTTAAAAGATGTTGATCTAGATAAATTAAGTGCATTAGGTCATTATTTAAAAGGTTCTGCTGCAGCTTTAGGATTAGTTAAAATATCGTCACAATGTGAAAGAATTCAAAATTATGGTCATAAAAATAATTTTGATAATTTTGAGTTAAGTTCTAAATCTAATGTTGATCCTGAATCTGATGAATATTGGGTTTTATTAATAGAAGATGCTTTGGAAAAGGCGAGAGATGGTTTTAAAAAATCAAGACTTGCTCTTAATGAATATTTTGATGATGAATTATGATCTTGGTTGCCAAATCCTCCATATACAACCTCCCAAAGTAAACGAAAGAAAAAATATTATCCTGGTTTGATTTATTTTTTTTTTGCCTTTCGGGACTTTTTTTAGAAACTGATATAACAATAAAACGATAATGAAAAAGAAAAAAAAAGAGAAAAAAAACAATTATATATTCTTAAAGTTATATATATTAATAGTTAATTTAGAGCTCCAAATACAGAGAAGTATGAAGAAGAATTGAAAAGAAAAAATAAAAACTTTTCAAAATACCACCAAAAAAATTACAAAAAAAAATCACAAAAAGATACGAAATATCAAATATCAAGATTAAAAACTATTTCAAATGGGAAAAAATGATTCTATTCTATGTACATTCACTTTTTTGTATTTGTTAATAAACAAAATTGCATATAATCAACATTATATGGTATCTTATTTCTTAAAAACTCTGGTATATAGATTAATCTACCAATTCCATGATGGTTACCATCTGGATTAATTAAATTTTCACATTTAATTATTTCCCAACCATCAATTGTTTCAAGGGATGTTTCATCTTTTGATGATAAAATTAAATTTGGTTCAAATCCATTAGTTTTACCATTATTATCTATATAATAATCACATTGTTCAAACGGTATAATCATAATATCAGAAAATAAATTTTTATTATTCATCCCAATAGGAATTTTGCTCGTAGTTTCAAAAAGATTTCCTAATTCTTCAAAATCTCCTGGTAATAATCCATCAAAACCTGATTTAACAAATCTTAGTCTATAATTATTTGGTAAGAAGAATGATGTTGGGAAATGATACCATTCTCTACCTACACATACATTTTTGATTGATTCTGAATCTGAATTTAAATTGTTTGAACTTAATTCATTTGAATCAGAAATAGCCTTTGCAACTGTTAATGGAGCACTATAATTTTCTACTAAATTAACAGTTCTTAAAATTGATATAGAAGAAACAGCCAAAATCAATAACATTTTACAAATTTTACTAATTGCTTTAGTTAAACTAATTTTAACTAAAATTTTATCGAAAATTTTAAATAAATCAGTTAATGTAACTGAAGCATTAACTAAAATCAATGAATAAATTGGATATAAAAATCTTTCCTCCTTATGTGGTTGACTACCAAAAATAGTACACCATAAGATTAATGGACCATTTAAAACTAACCATCTTCTATCATTTTTAAAATTTAAAATTCCAATAAATCCAATTATTCCAATAACATTAAAATTTAAAAGTAAATTTAAAATATAATAGCTAAATGGCTCGACACCAAAAATTTCCGGTCCTTCACCTTCACCTCCGAAAACATTATATAAAACTATATTTAATGGTATTAAAACCAATTTTTTATAAAAAAATGAATCAATAGTAATAATTACAGTTAAAATAGTAATTAAATTTATCAATGATCTTAAAATAACTCTATGTAAATTAGAAAATTTAATAATTGTATAAACACCATAAGGAATAGCCAATGCTAATACGAATGGCCAACCAACTAAACCTCCAATCATTATCCAAGTTAATCCTTGAACTGAATTTTCAACTGAATACTCATTTAATGCATAAGAAATTGAAATACTTACACATTGCATAGCAAATGATGATGGTAATAATGCAATACCTGCATGTGACATGCCTGTACTAGTAGCAGTTAATAATAAATACCAATAACTTGAAGATTTATTAAAATTCTTTTTAATTGAATAAAATAATTTCATTTCTGAATAAATTGTTAACCCATTAAGTGCAACCAATCTAATAAAATAAAAATCATAATAACTTGTTAATTCAAAAATATTAATTAAATAATTGAATGGGTATGAAATAAGGTGATAAGGTAATAAATATGCATAAGACCTAATAGCAAAATCTGGAGAATATTCCCAAGTTTGTTTACCAAATCCTCTAGCTATTAAATTTAATGGATCCCAATAGTTATAAGTTTCATCACAGTCTGGTATTATCATGTATAACGATGAATAAACCTTAGCTAAAAGGTTTAAAATGATTAGAACCACTTCCATACCTTTTTTGATTTATGTTTCGAATTCTATAATTTTTCAAACGCGAGACATAAACAGAATCGAGAGAATTGAAATATATGGAGAACATCAAAAGTCAAGAGAACTGATCAAAGATTATCTTTAACGTTTATTATTTCTAACCTAATCCTTTTTTAACATGGAATCTCTTCCAGGACCTGTACCAACCCATTTAACTGGGACATTAACAAAATCTTCAATAAATTTTAAATATTTTTTAGCATTTTCAGGTAAATCAGAAAATTTTTTAATTTTAGTAATATCTTCATCCCAACCTGGTAAAGTAACATATTCAACATCAACTTTACCTAATTTAATTAAATCTTCTGGGAAACTTGATAATTTTTTACCATTATAACTATAAGAAATACCAACTTTAATTTCTTTAAATTTATCTAAAACATCTAATTTAGTAATATTTAACTGAGTATAACCATTAATTAAAGTTGAATATTTTAAAACAACTAAATCTAACCAACCACATCTTCTCTTTCTACCGGTGGTAACACCAAATTCTGCACCAACAGTTTGTAAAGTTTCACCATCTTCATTTAATTGTTCAGTTGGGAATGGACCTTCACCGACTCTTGTAGTATAAGCTTTAACAACACCATAAACATTATTAATATTTCTTGGTGGGATACCCAAACCAGTTAAAACTCCACCAATACCAGTAGCTGATGAAGTAACATAAGGATAAGTACCATAATCTAAATCTAACATTAAAGCATTAGCACCTTCAACTAAAATTCTTTTTTTATCATCGATTGCTTTATGAATAAAATCAATACCATCAACAACAAAAGGTCTTAATAATTCTCTATATTTTTCATATTTTGCTAATTCAGTTTCAATATCATATTCAAAATCTCCATAACGTTTATATCTACTTTCAATTAAACGATGATATCTAACTTTAAATTCTTCCCAAGCTTCAGGTTCTTCACTAACTAAATGATGAACTCTAATACCTGATCTTGAAGCTTTAGTTGAATAAGTTGGACCAATACCTTTACCAGTGGTACCAATTGATTTTTTTGTAGTTGATAATTCAGCTTCTTTTAATTTATCAGTTCTTTGATGGAAATCAAAAACTAAATGACATCTAGATGAAATAAATAATCTATCTCTACAATTTAAACCTTTCTTTTCTAAATTTTCTAATTCTTCAAATAATGATGGTACATGAACAACAACACCTGAACCAATTAAATTTAAACATTTAGGATTAACTAAACCAGAAGGTAATAAATGGAAATCATATTTAATTCCATCAACAACAATAGTATGTCCAGCATTATTACCACCTTGACATCTAGCACAAACATCAATATCTTCACATAAAATATCAACTAATTTACCTTTACCTTCATCCCCCCATTGAGAACCTAAAACAACGTCACACATGATTATTAAATTAAAACAGTAGTCCACTTATCTAAGACTGTTTTTAATATAGTTATAACACTAATTAAATTAAAAACTTATTGAAAACTTTGTATTGAACGAATCACTTCGTTAGCCAAATTTTTACAATTTCGAGATGGTGCTCATTTATGAATCATCGTGCCCCGAGTCAAGTTGAATAAATTAAATGAGAGTCAATTGTTTCCGAAGGAACAACTTAGATTTTTATTGAGTTAATTAATTTAATGAAGTTATTGACTCTTGAACAGTTTAAATTAGTTTAGTAAAGTATAAAGTTATGTTAGTATTAATTAGAAATAGTCAATTTTACCACCCTCTCTTTTTTGAGCGGATTCAAATTGGTCCAATAAAAAAGTATGCGAAGGTTTAGAGTGGTAAGACGGTAGTTAAAACTGGATTTAATATAAGGAAAGTTTGATAGATTTAATAAAATTATAGCTTGATTATACGTAGTTATTCTGTTATTGTATAAACTACACTTTTTTTCTTTTTTTCGTTTTATTTTCTCCATGTTTTTTTTCCAATATTTTTCAGACTTTTCTGCATTCATTTAGATTTTATATTTTTTGCAGCCAATGTTGCAAAATCTAAATTATTAAATCGAAAGTGATTTTTTTTTTTATATATTTCCCCAAGTTTCTCTTTGAACTAGTTGTACCACCTTCCTTCATCAAATTATTGAAATTTTTCTTTTATTTCCTGTTAAAGTGTATTCAAACTTCATCATTTAAATTCAATTGTCTTCTTCCCCTTCCATTATATCAATAACTCTTTCAGCTAATCTATACGGATACTCCCAAGCAAAATCTTCTATGTATTCAGTAAATGTTTCATAGCATGAGTTATAGAGATCATAAATGGCTGAATAGAATGGAAGGTATTTTGGTGGAATGGAGTCAATCATGGTTAGGATATAATACTAAGCATGTTAATTAATTTAATAAATAGATAAATTTTCAGTTAACGGCATAAAATAAGTCTGGCATATGCCCTATTTGGTCAGTTACTCTTTTTAGCATAAGAATTTTGCAACCACCTTAAGCAGTTTTGAAAAGGTTATAATGAAACAAATTATGCCAAATATCGAAACTTGGGAGTATTTCCCCTTCTCTATTTATTATATATGTTGCGTCTTCTTTTTGCCGTGAGGTTATTCCTTTCTGTTAACTTATATGTTAATTTGTGTGTCATAAAGGGACAGCAATTTGATATTTTAGTAAAACTCTATGCTCTGAAATCTTGGTAGAGCCGTTAAAACTTGTGACTTCATCGCTAATATCAACTGATAAAGAAATTATTTATCCATGTAGTTCCATTGCAAATAGTTTATCGATTGTTATGATTCTTTAACATAATTTAATGATACAGATTATAATTGCAGATTAACTAATGAATGTATTGTATGGAAATCTGACCGAAATGGATTTAAACAGACAAAATATTCTCATACTGAAGTTGTACCCATCTCCAAGTTGTTTAGAGTTACCTCAATTTGCATATCAAAGATTTTAAATAGAGTCTAAAGGATATTGAAAGTTGAATAGAACTAAATAATTAGTATGGATCCTTTTCAATATATTTTTTTGTGATTTTCGATAGACTTTACCAGTGTGAATATAAACTCTCTGGACTCTAAAATTAAAAATTCTCATTATCGCAGGTATGAGTGAAGAAGAGTTATCGATTCAAATACCTAGTTTCCCACCATTCACTTTAAGATCTTCATTAATTGATAAAGATCCAGTGATTTGGGTTCATTTACTTGAAGCTTATATTCAATTGTTTAAATTTTTAATTAATGACAATTTCCAATATTTAAATATAAAGTCCAAACAACAATTATTTCAATTTTTGAAAAATTATTTATTTGAAACTTATGGAGAGAATAACAAGATTTTTTCATTAGGAGCTATTAATCCAGATATTAGAAATAATGAAAGTGAATTGAAAGAATTAGTTTTCCAATTTATTAAAACTTATAGTATTTTAAAATTAAATTTAATTGGTGAATCAATTTGGTATTTTATTGGTATTTATATTGAAGGTAATCAGAGTATAGTTAGAGGATTAATTGATGGTTCTTTTAAATCAAAATTAAATGATAATAAAAAATCGGGTAAAATTAGTTCAATTTCTTCAATTCATACATATTTACAAAAAAAAATTATGACTGGATCTTTCACTAATAATGATTTAAAAATTTTATCATTATTATTAGGACAAAGTATAAATCAAAAAGTTACCACATTTAATTTAGGTGGTGGTAATGATGTTAAAAAATCAATTAATAAGAAGAAATCAGTTGAATTTGCTGAAAAATTCGTTAATAAAAATTGGATTGAAATAATTGAAAAATTATATTCTAATGGTAAAGGAATTCATAATAAAATTGCCAAAAATATAATGATTATATCATTAATTAGTTTACCTTCAACTCAAATTGTTAAAATTTTAAACGATTTAAAAATTAGTAAACCATCATTAATGATTTCATCACCATTGTTTAGTTCAATTTTAATTTCTGATGAATTTAATGAATTAATTCCAATTCATGAAAAGATCCCACATCTTTTAAATGGCTTAAATAATGATACTAGTACTGTTAGGCTGGAAGATGTGAACACTTTAATTAATATATTCCCTGATTTAACTGAAGGTAAAGCTAAGACTATTTTATTAGAAAATGATAATAATGTTGAACAAGTAACGAATATCTTATTAGAAAATCCTGATTTAATTAATTTTATTGAAGATACTTCAAAACCTGAACCAATTACTACTAATAATAATAACAACAGTAAAAAAGTTCTTGATGAAAAGGACAATGATAGATTTAATTCAAATAAATTAAGTTTTAATAAAATGACTACAAAGGCAATTGATACTAAAACTTTGAAAGAGAAAACCATGGTTGCCGCCATGAGATTAATGTATGAATCAGATGAAGATGAACCTGATGATACTTATGATGATCAAGATGCTGGTATTGTTGATGATGGTGATAATAAAACACCAAAACCAAAACCATTTTCACAAGAGGAAGAAATGTTATTTAGTATTTATAAACGAGATGGAGTTGAACCGTTTGAAAAGACTAGTAGAAAGAAAAATCAAAGAAGTGTATTAAAGAAACAAGTTAAATGGAGTGATGAACAAATTGAAGGATGGTTTAAACAATTATTGAAGAGTCCTAGAAGATTTAAATTATTAGAAGAAAATTATATGTTTGGAACTGGAAACCCTAATAGAAAATCAAAGAAACAAGAACAAGTTCCTGAACCTACATCCGCATCAAAACCAGATTCCAATCCAGAGACTAAACCAGGCACTAAATCAGAGACCAAATCAGAATCCAAACCTAGATCTAAAGAAGATTCAAAATCTGAAACGGAAAAGAAACCACAGCAAAAATCAAATAAACCAAAATTCCCAGCAAAGAAAACCAACCATAATCGAAAAGCTGGACATTCTAAGAAAACCAATAATGAATTGAATATTAGTTAGTTCCCAATTAATAAACATCTTAGTTTTCCTATTCTAGGGTTGTAACACAAACTTCGCACATTTCATTTTCTCTCGCGTTGATACCGGAAGACAATTGCAAAGATTCAAACAAAATGATTTCAGGATTATTCATCTTTGATAATAAGGGAGATGTATTGATATCGAAGTTATATAAGGATGGGATCAAAAGAAATGTATCTGATGTTTTCAGAATTCAAGTTATAAATTCTAATAATAAATTAGGTAATACCAAAGAAGTAAGATCACCAATTTTAACATTAGGTTCAACATCGTTTATTTATATTAAAATTGTTAATGTATGGGTGGTTGCAATAACTAGATCAAATCAAGATTGTTCAACAATATTAGAATTTTTATATAAATTTGAAAATTTACTTAAATTAATGATTAATGAAATAACTAGTGAAAGTATAACAAATAATTTTTTCAATATTTATCAAGTTTTAGATGAAATTATACAATTTGGATATCCAATTAATCTAGAGCCAAATTATATTAAAAATATTTTACCACAAATACATATAGGAGATTCCAAAGGTTTGAAAAGAAAGAATGGAACAATTATGAATCATACTAATAAAAGTAATGAAATTTTAAATAAAGCTTTATCAACTATAACTTGGAGAGAAACTGGTATAAAATATCGTAGAAATGAAATTTTTTTAAATGTTGAAGAAACAATTAATGTGTTAACTAATGAACAATCTGAAATTTTAAGATCTTATGTTGATGGTAAAATTGTAATGAAAGCTCATTTAAGTGGTATGCCAATTTGTAGATTTGGTCTTAATAATGAAGATTTAGTACTTACTGGAATACCAGGACATCATAATGGTAATAATAATAAAAAGAGAAATGATGAAGATTCGGTAGTACTTGAAGATTGTAAATTTCATCAATGTGTTGAATTAGATAAATTTACTGATGATAAAGTAATTCAATTTATACCACCAGATGGTGATTTTCAATTAATGTCATATAATTGTCGTCTGATAAATTTACCATTTAAAGTTACTGCTCAAGTACAACAATATGGATCAAATAAAGTTCAATATAAAATTCTGATTAAATCATTATTCCCTTCTAAGACATCATCATCAGTTAATGTTAAAATCCCAACACCTAATGGAGTTATTAATCATTATACATCATCAACTCAAGGTAAAACAAAATTTCTACCCGATGAAAATATTATTTCATGGAAGTTTAATAAACTTTTCGGTAATAATGAATATGTATTAACTGCTGAAGTTGAATTAACTAATTTAGAAAGTACTAAATTAATTAATTGGACTAGACCACCAATTAAATTAGATTTTTCAATTGATATGTTTTCATGTTCTGGATTATCAGTTAATTATTTAAGAATCGATAAAGCAAATTATAGAACGGTTAAATGGGTTAAATATGCTTCTCAATCTGGTTCATATGATATTAGATATTAGATATGTAGAAGACAGAAATATATACAATTTCCTTTCTTTTGTTCTTTTTCAATTTTTGGAATGAAATTATCATTAAAGTATTAATAATGTACTGCTAGTACATCTTGATCTTCAAATGTAGAGAATGTAAAAAAACTGATTTTTTCTCTCTCTCTCTTACGCAGCTGAAGAAGAGCGAAAAAAAATCTCATCGTTTCATTAATTAACCTTGTAAGCAAAGTTATTAACTTTTAACAACGAGTCCTTTTTTAATTTTTCAAGATGAGAGATATTATAGTATTAGGAGGATCAAGTCATCCTAATTTGACTAGATTTATTTGTCGTAATTTAACAGTTGAACAAGGTAAAGTTGAAAGTAAAAAATTTAGTAATGGTGAAACATCAATTGAGATTAAAGATAGTGTAAGAGAAAAAGATGTTTTCATTATTCAAAGTGGATGTGGAGAAGTTAATGATTCGTTCATGGAATTGTTAATTACCATTGCAGCATGCAAGACAGCTAGTGCTAAAAGAGTTACAGCAGTTTTACCATTATTTCCATATTCTAGACAACCTGATGTACCACATGCAGCTAATTTAACTGGTGCACCATCAATTGCAATGAAAAAGGATAAATATACTTTTGAAAGTGCCCCTGGTACTCCTAAACCAGTTAAATTTGAAGGATTGGATATTTTTAGTACTGCTACTTCAACTGCTCCACCTCCATTAAATTTAAATTCAACTACTGGTAATTCCGCTCCAAGTTCTGCTTCAAGTAATTTAGTTAATAGAGCCATTGGAGGTCCTGGTTATAAACCAACTCAAATTGGTACTAATTCAGCAGCAGTTAATATTAATACATCTAAATTACCAAATGTTGATATTTTTGGTAAAACTGAAAGTGGATATAAACAATGGATTGCACAAAATGGTACATTAATTGCTAATTTATTAGTTACCGCTGGTGCTGATAGATGTATTACAATGGATTTACATGATCCACAATTCCAAGGATTTTTCAATATACCAGTTGATAATTTATATAGTAAACCAATATTGAAAAGATATATAGTTGATTTTATTCCAAATTATCAAGATTGTGTTATTGTTTCTCCTGATAGTGGTGGAGCTAAAAGAGCCACTAGTATAGCTGATAATCTTGGATGTTCATTTGCATTAATTCATAAAGAAAGAAGAGCTAAAATTGCAAAAAATCCAACACCTCAATCAATAGTTAGTAGTAGTCCAAGTTCAAGTTCAACCATAAGTAATAGTAATAATACTACCAGTTCTGGATGTAATGGTAATGGTAATTTAACTGCACCAGCATTAATGGCATCAAATAGTTCAATAAATTTAATTAATAGTAGTGGGATGGTTGCCACTACCATGTTAGTTGGAGATGTTAAAGATAAAGTATGTGTATTAATTGACGATTTAGTTGATACATCATATACCATAACTAGAGCAGCCAAATTATTAAAGGATCAAGGAGCAGCTAAAATTTATGCATTAGTTACTCATGGAATTTTTAGTGGTGATGCAATTAATAGAATTAATAAACTGTCAATTGATAAAGTTATTACTACTAATTCGGTACCACAAAGTGAACATGCAGAAATTTTAGGAGATAAATTAGAAGTATTAGATATTTCAAGAGTTTTAGCTGAAGCAATTAGAAGAATTCATAATGGTGAATCTGTTTCAATGTTATTTGACCATGGATGGTAAGAGCAGTGAAAGAAAGAGAAAAAAAGAAAAAAAAAGTATTTATAAACAAAAGGAAATATTGAATATATAATAATAGATGCGGACTGAATCAAAACTCTGTAAGTAGAAAACTGTGTAAGTCAGGTTGTGTAAACTGTGTGAAAACAGATACTATTTTAAGAATTGTTGGGGATGCTAATGCCACACATGTAATTGAAAAAAGAAAATAACAAGAATTGAAGAAATGAATGGTTTATAATCTGAATATAATCTCTATAGAGTAATTTGATCTCTATAGAGTAATTACAATTTTTTTTCTCATTATGTGGAGTAAAGTTTAAATTGGTAAAAACCGTGTATGGAAAAGAAAAAAGGTTTGAGTTACCCTTTGTAGTTGTGGATTTTTAGTTTTAAAAGCATAAACTTTAACCTTGGGATGTTATACACGAATTAAATTGAATTAGTTATTTAACATAGTTATGCAAATTAGTTGTGCAAATTAGCTATTATTAATGAGTTGTTAATGAATTATTAATGAGAGATATTTTTAAAATCCCTCAAATTGACTATGAATTTTAGAAAATAAATGATACCAATAACAACAAACTGGTAAATCTGTCAAAAAGTCATCTATCCATAGAAATTTCATAGAAATTTCATAAATATCAATTTAGGAAAACTTCAAAACAGTGTAAAAATCTCGGTGTAACGAAATCTGGGGAAGTCATCTCTCATTATACAGGGCTGAAATAGAGAAATCTCATCGTGAAGAAACTACCCGTGATTTTCCAAACACATTTCTGTTTTCCCTTGTTTAAACTACTTCTTGGCTATCAGTCTCCTTTCTGTGCTATGTGATTCTCCACTGTTGAATTACCTTTAACATTTAATAGCAATGGTTAATAGCCAATTAAATGCTATAAGTTGTTGTTAAAAAAACCTCAGTTTGAACCACAGTGAGGAAAACAGCCTCAAACTTTAGGCAGAGCTGGACTAAGAATTTTTTTCTCTCACACTCTGGCTGGCTCGATCATTGAGCAAAAAATGATTTCGGCCTAATAGTGCCGATCATTCCTTTTAGCTTAATTTGGAACCGTTAAAGTCAGTTGAATTTGACAGGTAAATAACAAAGTGATTTAAGGTCAGTTATACCCCACATATTCTTTATTTGCAAATAATTCTAAAAAAGAAATGGTGTAGAAGTTACTCTCTACTGTTAGTTTCCCTATTAGTTTCCCTCACTGTCAGTATCACACTCTCTGGCTCTCTCTCTGTGTCGGTCTCACTCACTCACTCGCACACTGATTCTACTACCAGTTGGTACTAAATCCCTCGCCTAAAAAACTGTTTTGGTTCATGGTGTCGCCTCGAGCTTCCAAAGTTCTATGTCGTGGTTTGGGTCTAGATGGAGGTTAAATGTCGTGGCACCTTAAAATTTTATTTTCTCCTAAATTCCTGTATATTACAAAGATAATATTTTGGGTTTAATTTGAGAAGAGATTTCTATATAAATAGTAATTAATCCCAATTATTTTTTTAGACTCTTCTTTTTTAGATCACAAAACCAATTTTATTAAAGAATTGAATATATACAATTAAAAGAATTTAAAACCCCAATTCAATTGAATAGTTTTACTTGCTTTTTACACGTGTATAATTTTATCTTTTTTTTGCTGCTTTTATTTCTTTAGAGAGATTTCACATTTGTGGTTTTTTAGGTTGAATAGCCGCCCTTAGCCATCATTAAATTGTTTTTTTAAAAGAATTTTCTTTCCAATCCAAAGTTTTACTTTGATATCCAATTAAACTCCAATTTAAGAACTGTCTGTTTTAGTTCAAGTGTTAATTGAAAAATAATTATAATTTACAATGTCATTAGATCAAGATTTACAAAATTTATCAATTAAGAGAATTCCATCTCCTTCATCATCAATAAATTCATCTGCTAGTGCAAGAGATTATATTTCATCACCATTTTCTGGTAAAAAAAATCAATTTGATCAAGTTTTAGATATTTTAGATAATACTGGTTTTATCCCTGAATCATTAATTGAATCTGAAACTAAATGGTTTTATGAATGTTTAGGTATTGATGATGTTTTCTTTGCAAGAGAACTGCCTCAAGGTATTGCAAATCATATTCATTCTTTGTATTCAAGTAAAGTTCAAGCTTTTGCAAATTTAGATCAACTTGGTAAAGATTCAACTAATTCAAATAATAATTTAAATAAATTAATTAATTATAAAAGAGAAGCTGAAGATCATGCAGTCTATTTTATGACTTCATCAAATGATAATGGTAATGATTTAAATTTTGAAAAATTAATTGATGATAAATATATCGATCCTTCAAGTTCAATTGAAAATAGTTATAGAGCTGAATTTTTTCAAACTGATTTAAATTTTAGATCTGATGCTTTATTATCAGGTATTTATGAAAAAAATCCAAATTTTTTCAAAAACCAATTAATTAAATGTTATTTTATTTATAAAAATAATTATAAAAATAAAGATATTTTATCAAATAATATTGATAAAATTGGTGATTCAACTTTTTTAAATATTGTTTCTAAAAATACTAAAAATTTATATCAAGAAATTATTAATAAAGTCTTACAAACTACTGGTCCAGTAATTAAACATTATCCGGTTGAAGATTCTGAAGAATTTAGAGTCATAATTGGTTTTAGACAAAAATCTGCTCCAAGATATAATAGTGCTTTAACAGATTTAACAAATTATTATAATTTAAAAATTTCTAGAAAATATGTTGAACAATTTTCAAATGGTATAACAATAATTTCTTTATATATTAATGCTAATACAACTAAAAAAAATACTCCAGTTGATTTATCAATTTATCAGGTTATTAAAGAAGCTTCATTATTATATACAATTCCTCATAATTATTTCCATGAAATTTTTGTTAATGGTAAATTTTCAATTCAAGAATCAATTTATGCTCATTGTGGTGTAATTTTTGTTACTCATTTTTTAAATCGTTTAGGTCCTGAATATAATAAATTGTCTTCATTATTAGATCCATCAAAATCAATTCAACATGCTGAAGTTTTAAGTAGTTTAAAAAAAAGATTAAGATCTGAAACTTATACTCAAAATTTTATTCAAGAAGTTTTTGAATCAAGAATTGAAATAATTAAAAAATTATATAGAAATTTTGCTGATGTTCATTATATTAGAAGTTCAATGGAAAAAACTTTAAGTTATCAAAGATTAAGTCAAATTACTCCATTTGCAAATGAAGATGAATTTAATAAATTATTAAATAGAGAATGTTCACAAAATGAACATCATATTTTAGTTTTAAAAGCTTTATATGTTTTTAATCAATCAATTTTAAAAACTAATTTTTATACTTCAACTAAAGTTGCTTTATCATTTAGATTAAATCCAAGCTTTTTACCAAAAACTGAATATCCTGAAACTCCGTTTGGTATGTTTTTCATTGTTGGTAGTGAATTTAGAGGTTTCCATATTAGATTTAGAGATATTGCAAGAGGTGGTATTAGAATTGTTAAATCAAGATCTTTAGATGCTTATAATGTTAATATTAGAAATTTGTTTGATGAAAATTATAATTTAGCAAGTACTCAACAACGTAAAAATAAAGATATTCCCGAAGGTGGTTCAAAAGGTGTTATATTATTAGATCCTGGTATGGCACAAGATAGACCTCAAGCAAATTTTGAAAAATATATTGATTCATTAATTGATTTATTATTAAAACAAAATATTCCTGGTGTCAAAGATAATTATATTGATTTATATAATAAAGAAGAAATCTTATTTTTAGGTCCTGATGAAGGTACTGCAGGTTATGTTGATTGGGCTACATTACATGCAAGAGAAAGAGGTGCACCATGGTGGAGATCTTTTACTACTGGTAAATCACCAAAAATTGGTGGTATTCCTCATGATGAATATGGTATGACCAGTTTATCAGTTAGAGCTTATGTTAATAAAATTTATGAAGAATTAGAAATTGATAATAGTAAAATTAATAAAATTCAAACTGGTGGCCCAGATGGTGATTTAGGTAGTAATGAAATTTTATTATCAAGAGATGAAAATTATGTTGCTATAGTTGATGGATCGGGTGTTATTGTTGATCCAAAAGGTTTAAATAAACAAGAATTAATCAGATTAGCTAAAGAAAGAAAAATGATTGATAATTTTAATAAAAATTTATTATCAAATGAAGGTTTTATTGTATTAGTTGATGATGTTGATAAAGAATTACCAAATGGTAATGTTATAACAAGTGGTGTCGCATTTAGAAATACTTTCCATGTTAAAGTTGGTGAAGTTTTAGGTAATAATTTAGTTAATTTATTTGTTCCATGTGGTGGTAGACCATCAGCAATTGATACAAATAATGTTCATGAATTAATTGATTCAAAAACTGGTAAATCAATTATTCCTTATATTGTTGAAGGTGCTAATTTATTTATTACTCAACTGGCAAAAATTATTTTAGAACATGCAGGTTGTATAATTTTTAAAGATGCTTCAACTAATAAAGGTGGTGTTACATCATCATCATTAGAAGTTTTAGCTGCTTTATCATTTGATGATAAAGGATTCTTAAATAATATGTGTGTTGGTTCAAATGGTGAAATACCTAAATTTTATCAAGAATATGTTAAACAAGTTCAAAAAGTTATTGTTGAAAATGCTGAATTAGAATTCCATTCATTATGGGAATTAAAAAAATCAACTGGTATAACATTTACTGAATTATCTGATAAATTATCTGTTACAATTAATAAATTAGCTGATGAATTAGCTAATTCAAATGAATTATGGAATGATGATATAAATTTTAGAAATTCTGTATTATTAGATTCCTTACCTGAATTATTATTAAAAGAAATTGGTATTGAAAAAATTTTAGAAAGAGTTCCAGAAACTTATTTAAAAGCACTTTTCGCTTGTCATTTAGCTTCAAGATTTGTTTATTCAAGAGGTATTGATTCAAATCCTGCTAAATTTTTAGAATTTATTTCTTCAATTAGAAAAGATTTTATTTCTAAAGGTTACCTTTAGATAAATTATTTAAATAATTCTTTATTATTTAAATAAAATTATTTTTATTTTTAGATGTTTTTTTAGATTTGATTTTAATTAATTAATATATTACTATAATTATTATTATATTACTATTTACTACTTACAAACTTTGTGTTTTTTAAAACTCTTTCTAATTTCTGTCTCTTTATCCTATATCTTCCTTACCCCATTGATTTCACTCACTTTTTTGGAGGAACTTGATTAATTTCTTGTTCAATTTTCTTTCTTTCAGAAATCTCGTCTTCTAATCTAGTCATAACATAATCTGCAACAAATGCAGCAGCTAAAGTGGATGCACTGACGTATAATCTTGTTTGGAAAGATAACCCCATCCATCTTTGGTAAAGACTCATGATTCAAATTATAAAGAACTGTGATGTGAATGTTTGGGGGAAAAAAATTGATGCGACAAAAACAACTTTACATACCTTTATAGATCAGATGAGCATCCCAGTTTGCGGAAGAATACTGATTTTTAAAACTGAACTACCACCATGTTGTGTGAAATATCACCCTGTTGAACCAGTGTTGTTCATTGCTACTTATAAATTAGATGACGGTGAAAAATATGGTACAATCGATATTTATAAACATGTAACAGATCCAGAATTTATTAAAAGTTATAAAACTACTGCTATTTTAGATTTAAAGATAAATGACAATAATTTAATTGCCACTGCACATTCAAACGGAATGGTTATACTATGGAATTATAAAGATATGGGTTTAGAAGAAGTGAAAAAATTTCAAGTTTTCGATGAAACAATAACGTCTGTAAATTTTAAAAATAATGATACAATTATTGCAACTTGTACTAATGGTTCAATTGCAACTATTGATTTAAATAATGAAAATATTGAACAATTACCAACAACACATGAGTTAGAATGTTGGATTAGTGAATTTGGTTCAATTGGGGAATTATCAAATGTTTTATTCACTGGAGGTGATGATTCAAAATTAATTGCTCATGATTTAAGAACTAATGAAATGATTTGGCAATTAGGTCCTAGATTTCATGATGCTGGTGTTGTTTCTATACTATCTTCCAAAGAAAATTGGAATAATCTGAATTCTAACCAATTATGGTCAGGATCTTATGATGATAATTTAAGAATATTTGATTTAAGAGTTATGGATAAAGAAAATCCAAGCTTAATGACTGGTTGGTTACCAAAATTGCATCAACAGGAAAATTTAGGTGGTGGTGTATGGAGATTAATTCCTTCAGGGAAAGATAATCGTGTTCTTGTATGTTGTATGTACGATGGAGCTAGAATAGTTGATGTTAAAGGTGATTCATTTGAAGTAACAGGATACTTTAAAGGAGATCACGAAAGTATGTGTTATGGGGGTGATTGGAGAGATGAAAAAATAACAACTTGTTCATTTTATGATAATGTTGTTCAAGTTTGGAATCCCAACGTATAGTCTTATATATTTTTAAACCAAATAAACTAAATAATAATAATAATACTAAATAATGATAATATATAGTTCTGATAAGATGTTTATACTAATCAAAAGCACTTAAATCTAATGGGACAGATGAACCTCTACCACTAGGGTACAATTTCACTCTTGAACTATCAAATAATCTTGGATGTGGAATAGCTTTAGCATTAGAAAATTTAAACCTACTTGAATCTTCAATTTTAATTCTTGATGCTGATCCACTAGTTGAACTTACACCATTACGACCACTAGTATTAATAGTGTATGCCAGCGCCGATATTTTACGTAATGATTCACCTGCATGTTGTTGCAGTTCCAAATTTGATGTTGGTGGTGGTGGAGGAGCTGGTGCTGCCTTCTTATATGATTTCCTTTCAAATGATGGTGGTGATAATGATGGAGGCGCCGGAGCACTTGGAGTGGAAGATGATGGTGGGGGCGGTGGACCTGAAGGTAACAGCGGTGCTGATGATGTAGGCAAGGAAGGTGGTACAGGTACTGATGGAATTGGAGGTGCAAATGGAGCTGAAGGTGTCGGTGGAGCTTCATCTTCAGAATCAGTTTCAAATCCTGATCCTGAATCTTCATCTTCTTCATCTTCATTTTCATATTGTTCTTCAAGGTGCTTTGAAGGCATAGGAGCTCCAAAAATTGGTGGTGCTGCTACTTTTGATGGTGTTGGGATACTTGGAGCTGATGGAATTGGTGGTTTTGATGTAGGTATACTAGATGATGGGGGAATAGGTGGTGTCATTATTGGTAATTTTGGTGCTGATGTTGGCGTCATAGTTGGTAACTTTGGTGCTGGTGGTGGCACCATTGACGGTAATTTTGGAACTGCTGGTGGTGTCATAGTAGCAATTTTTGGTGGTGGTGGAGCTCTCGACGATAATGATGGTTCAACTGGAGTGTGATCTCTTGATGAAGATGTTGATTTAACTGTGCTATCATCTACCACAAATGATTCACTTCTTCTTGCATTTATTTGAGCTAAAAATGGTAATCCGCCAGGAACATGACCTGGACTTGGTGCAGAAGAAGCAGTATTTGATGGTGGAGGTGGTGGGGGTATTGACGGTGTTGAAGGTGCTGAAAATTTTGGCATTGGAGGTGGTGGAGGAACGGATGGAGCAGATGGAGCAGATGGAGCAAAACTAGTTGGTAATGGTGGTGCTGATCCAGTCGGTAATGGTGGTGCTGGTGGTGCGGATGATGATGGTAAAGGAGGTGCTGGTGGCGCTGAACTTGTTGGCAAAGGTGGTGGTGGAGGAGCTGATGGTGCATCTTCATATGATGAAACAGAAGAAATTGAATTTGATTTAAGATGACCAGCTTTATTTGGTCTAGCTGGAGGCATTTTTGGAACTTGAAGACTACCAGGTGCTGGAGGTGCAGATGTTGGAATTGGTGGTGGGCCTCCAGTAGGTAATGATGGACCTTTTGGTTTATTTGGACGAGATCCAGGCATTGTTGGCATTGGTGGTGGAGCTGTTGGAATTGAAGGTATTGGAGCTGCAATTTTAGGAGGTTGTGATTTTGCAGGGGGTCTTGAACTTGGGATTGATGGAGTTGAAGAAACTGGTGGTAGCATTCCTGGAATTTGTGGAGCTGAAGAAGGTATAACACCTGCTCTATTATCTTTATTAACTGATTTTAATTTTGGCATTCCACCAGCGAAAAGGTTACCTAATTGTGGAGGTCCCATTGACATTGGATTAGGACTTGATGATGGAGCAGAAGCAGCACCCGTATGTGAACTTGGAGGAGCATCAGTGGATACAGATGATGCAGTCTTTGCATCAATTATTGGTTTTGATTTATCAACCGTGACTGCTTTCTTTAATTTCATACCCTTTCTAATATCACCTAAAAGTGCATCTCTACCTGGAGTAACTGCTGGAGGTGCTGAAGGAGTAGAATTACCACCTAAACTTGGCATTGGTGGTGGTGGTGGTGGTCCACCGAAACCGCCAGGTGGAGGTGGTGGAGGTGGAGGAGGGCCAGCCATTTTTAATAATTGATTTTTAATTGATAAGTAGTATCTTTTTGATCGAAGATTTGATCACCAAGTGCGACTGCGACTTTATATGATCAAAGACTGATTTAGGTTTACTGAACTTATTTTTGTGTGAGATTTGAAATTTTTCATTTTCATCTATTAAAAAACTATACAAGATGTTACAAAAAAAAGGAGTAAAAGGGAACCATATTCCCTATTTAATTCTGAAAGTAAGATTATCATAACCAAATAGCCAAGGACCAATAGTATGTCTAACCAATATCATTGAAATTCCTAAAATTAATTGTTGTGAGAGGATAATAGTACATAACGTACTTTCTTTTAATGGGCCAAACCAAACTAAATTTAAATTTATAATTGTCATATTTGAAAAACTGGTTACTTTACCATTTGAATCTCTTTCTAATTTAATAAATTTAAAAAGTTCTAAAAATCTTAAAATTATGGTAGCAATCAAAAGTTTTGTACCAGTTAATTCTTTTAATTCACCAAAACTTGGATACATTAAATCATTTTTTGAATTATATTTTGGCATTCTATGTCTTGGACATGGAACAATATTAAATAATTGTGGTATTGAATAAACAAAATTAATAATTTGAGGTAAAAAGAATATTAATAAAGTTTTAGAAAAATGACCTAATATACCAACTTGAGCGAAAACCATACCACTAAAATAACAATAAGTATCACCAACGAAAACTTTTGATGGATACCAATTATATCTTAATAAACCAAGACTAACCCCCAAAAATGGTACTAAGAAAATTAATGAAAATAAATGAGAATCATAAGCAGCATTATTAGCATCCAAAGTTAAAAGATAACATAAATCATTTAATAAGAAAATTATTGATAAAATAACTGATTGACCAACTTCTAAACCATTTATACCTGCTAAAATATTAATTGAATTAGGACAAAAAATTGAAATTGCTGACATATAAATATAATAAAATATACCTAAATCTAATAATTTTGGACTATCTTTAGGTACTAAAAAATCAGTAGATAATGTATTAAATGATAACCCAGTTAAATAGGTAGTAACATGATTACCAAATTTTATAAATTCATTTAAAATTGATAATAAAGTTTCACCTAATCCAAATGGGATATGAGATGTTACAAAAGTTGGGATAACAATTGAAGTAACACTAAAATCAACATAATAAACTATAAGTAAAGGTAATGAAGCAACTGCTGGTAAAAAGAATTTATGTCTCCATCTTATATCAAATAAATCATCAAATAATCCTAATAAAATAGTACTTTGAAGACAAATGATTGCACTTAAATATTGTGATAATTTATTATGTGGGAATAAATGAGTTGAAACATTTGCTGAATTATATTGTTCTAAATAATTATTAGTTTGATATTCATCATTTGATAAATTAGTATAAGATACTAAATATTTAAAAAATACAAATGGAATCATTCCAAACATTAAAAATAAATAGGTAATGGCACTTACAGCTCCCATTGATTCAGGGATAGCTGCAGGGTTACCAGGTTTGGATAAATCTCTACCTTTTAAACCAATCTTAATGAACAGATCACCAACTCTTGGAATTATGTATACAGTTATAAGATATCCAATTATACTAAAAGCAATTGAAGTTTTAAAAGGATTGTTCGGCGTGACCATCGATATTGATAATACCAACAAAGATAAATTTATAAATTTACCTAACATTTTTGAGTGGCCCAAATTAGTTTTTAATGTCTCGTGGTTCTTATTTATTTGTCCTTTGAGTTTTGTATTTAAACTAATTTTTCAACTTTCGCGATAATTTTGACCATTAAAGAACACTTTTGTTTTTTGATAATGAAACCATTTATAACGGGTCATGAAGAATTGATACATGATATTAAATATGATTTCTATGGTAAACATATAGCAACGGCATCTTCTGATCAACATATTAAAGTGTTTGATTTAGATTCTACAACGAATTCTTGGGTATTAAATGATCTGTGGAAAGCACATGATTCCCTGGTTGTTAAACTTAGTTGGGCACATCCAGAATTTTCAAGTTCAAAGATATTAGCTTCATGTTCATATGATAGAACAGTTAAAATATGGCAAGAACAACCAGATGAATTACAAGGTTCAGGTAGAAGATGGTTAAAATTAACAACTTTAGCAATTGAATCATATGGTCCAATTTATGATGTAGTATTTGCACCTAATCATTATGGATTGAAATTAGGATGTGTTGGTAGTGATGGTATATTTAGGATATATGAAAGTTTAGATCCTTCAGATTTAACCAATTGGTCATTAACAGTTGAAATTCCAATGTTATATCAACAATTACCTGCTAAAAATTTACAGAGTAGTTTTTCAATTGAATGGTGTCCATCAAAATTTTCATCATCAGAAAAATTTATTGTGATTGCTTTAGATCAAGGTTTTATTTATTCATCGGTTGAAAAAAAGGAACTTTCTGAAGAAGATCAAGATCAAGATATTAAATATAAAAAAATTTGTAATTTACCTGAACATAATGGATTAATTAGATCTGTTAGTTGGGCACCATCAATGGGTAGAGGTTATAACTTAATTGCAACTGGTTGTAAAGATGGTTATGTTAGAATTTTTAGAGTGACAGAGTCTGGTAAAAATTTTAAAGTTGAAACTATTGCTACTTTAAATGATCATAAAGGTGAAGTTTGGAGAGTAAATTGGAATTTGACTGGTACTATATTGAGTAGTGCTGGTGATGATGGGAAAGTAAGATTATGGAAATGTAATTATTTACATGAATGGAAATGTATGAGTATAATTAATAGTAGTAATAGAGCTGAACATAGAATAGAACAAGAAGAAATGGAACCTTCAAATTAAACAAAATAATGCTACTGTTTTTTTTTTTATTTCAAATATATTTTTATTATACAATTCTTCTAGGTTTCTTTTTTAACTTAGGAGTATTGGAACTTGTTGATTTTTTATTATTTGATTCTAATTGTTCCCAAAGTTCATTATCATCATCACCCTCATCTTCATCATCTTCATCATTATCATTTTCAAGTTTTCTTTTTTTAAATATTTTAACTGGTTGTTCAATTGGTTCTTCATCATCTTCTAAAAATATTATACTTGAAATCTGAGTTCCAAGATAAGCTTTAACTAATAATTGTCTGGTATTTATATCATAAATTCTAAGATATCTATCTAATCCACCACATGCAATATATTTATCATTAAAATTATAGATTGAATGGGTTGCACCAGTATTACTACCTTCAATAAATTTACCTAATAATTTAACTGATGGTTTAACTAATTGTCCTGTTGTTGCAGTATTAATTTTAGTTGCATTTAAATCATATTTAATTAAAGAATATTTACCAATTAAACTACTAGTATCACTTAATATAACTTCTTGATTATCATTACATAAAGTAGTTTGAATAATTGGTTTTTCACAAACTTTGAAATCATTAATTGGTCTATCTTGATTGATATCATAAATACGTAATTGACCATATTTTGTAACAGTAAATAATTTTTCTTTATTAATAAATTTAATTGATTTGATGCTTATTGGGACTCTTAAATCTAAATGATTATTTGGAACATTTTTAAAACTTTTAATTAATTTTACTTCTAATGATTTTAATATATTTTTTTTAGTTGGTGGTTTTTCATTATCAAATATACTTAAAATTTTGATATCATTTTCTTCTCCACCAAATGCAAATTCACCATCTTTAAAATTATTTGGAACAAATGAAGTTACTAATTTAATCTTTTTTTCATATGGTATAATTAATTGTTTAAATTTTAAATTATTTAAATCAATCACATAAATTTTATTAGTTTCAAATGCTACAATTATACAATTGAATTTTAAATAATTTATTAATGAGATTGGTTTATCATCATCTAATTTAACAGATTTAATAAATTGATAATCTTCATCTTTGGTTTGATCTTTCATATCATAAATACATAATTCACCATTGATTCTTAAAGTATATAACTTTGAATCTACTATTATCATATCAAAAATTCTTGATTTTAATGATGGTGAAGGTTCATTACATAATTTTTTTATAGATTCTGGTTTAATTCCATCCTTCTTAGAAGTATCTGTACCTTTAGGGCATATGATTTCTTTAAGAATTCCTGATTCATCAGCAGATACTAATACTTTCATCTTTATAAAAATTCAAAAATATTCGATGAGATTGAGATTGAGATTGAGATGCGATGGGTTAAGTTAGGGACATAATAAGTGAAATTTTAAAAATCAATAATTTCTCTTGAAAATTGATTTAGATATTCTTCCAACTTCTTACATTCCATATGAGATTTTATTTTTGAAAATGTCGCTTAAATTATCGTTACTTCAAAGCATATTTTTTCAATTTGCAGAATGTGGCTCATTTCAATTTTTCCGAATTCAGGAAAGTCCGTGATAGTTTAGTGGCTAGAATTACCGTTTGTCGCATGGTAGACCGGGGTTCAATTCCCCGTCGCGGAGCACTTCTTCATGCATTGGTAGTTCAGTGGTAGAATATATGTTTGCCATACATGTGGCCCGGGTTCGATTCCCGGCCAATGCATTTTTTTTATTTCTTTTGTTAAATAATAACTTAGTGTTATTGGATAATAATAGGTTTTTTTTTGTAAAATTTTTTTGATCCTTGATCCTTTGTTTTTAGGTTAAGAGGGATGTCTGAACCAAAATCAAAGTTCATAAAGTTGGGTGCGAAATATACGCGCAGAGTTCTGGGTTCATATACTCAAGATGAGACCCACAACCAAGTATTGGGAAGTAATATTACTTATAATATTAGTTACATATTATATCTTGTATCAATATAGTTCAGGAGTTCCTGGAAATTTTCAAAAAAGATTAAAAGTGATACGACAACAATCACTTTCCACTCAACCAACTAATTTTAAAGGTAAGAAGCTTGGCTATGTTCAATATGCTACTGATTTAATATATTTGCAACTTTCAATTGAAAATTTAATATCTATTAATGATCCACTTGGTGATTTGATAATAGTTTATAATAAAGAACTTGTATATAATGACGGTTTTAAAAAAATAGCCTCTAAAGCTGAAAAACATGGTATAATTATGAAAAAAGTTGCAACAATCTCAAATAATGAAGTAAATATTTGGCATGAATCATTTACAAAGTTCCATATTTTTAATTTAAATTATGATAGATTGATTTATTTTGATGCTGATAGTGTATTGGTTAATACTGATAAAAATTTTAAACCAAAGTCAACAAATTTAAATGAATTATTTAATATTTCATGGGACATTGATATTGCAATGCCTCAAGCATATTGGTTATCAAATCAAAGATTAAATGATAAACTTAAACTTAAAACTGAAACTAATAGTTTAAAGTCAACTAAACATAAATTTGATAACAGAAGATCATTTTTTGCATCTCATGTAATTGTTTTAAAACCAAATAAACAAGTTTTCAAAGATTTATTAAATTATGTTTATAATCCATGGTGGTGGTATATTTTCCAAAGATCTAAACTTCGGAGATCTAATGATTTTGATATGGAAATAATTAATAAATACATTGATGATAATTTAAAAAGTTCTAAAAAAGAATTAAAATTTGGTATATTAGATCATAGAGTTTATGGTGTTATTACAGGTGAATTTAAAGAAAAATGGCATTCAAAATTTTTAAGTGATCCAGAATATTTACCATTTATAAATCATGAATCAAATAAAGGTTGGGAACCTTATAAATTATTACAAGATATTAAATTATTTCATTTTTCTGATGAACCAATTCCTAAACCTTGGATTGAGGAAGACAATTTATCTCACTATAATACATTTAAAATTTTTTGTTCCAAAACAACTAATTTAGAAGATTTCCACAAATCTTACCCCATCAACAAACCAAGACTTATAGAAGATTGTGCAGCTGTGGAGATTTGGAATTGGGTTAGAAATTATTTTAAATTAACGAGGTCAATATGTCGTAATGTTTAGTGCAATTCGGAATTTTGAGATCAAAACGATATTGTCTTTTTTTTTGCAGCAGCAGCAGCACAAAAAAAATAAAAAAAAAAAAAAATTTAAAGATAGGAAATTAAAATTAAGAAAAGTATTAATTTATAATGAATCAATGGTGGAAAGACGTTGCTTGTTATCAAATATGGCCAGCTTCATTTAAAGATTCAAATGGTGATGGAATTGGTGATATTGAAGGTATAATTTCAAAATTAGATTATATTAAAGATTTAGGAATTGATGTTATTTGGTTGTCACCAATGTATGATTCACCTCAAGATGATATGGGTTATGATATTAGTGATTATGAAAAAGTATACCCTAAATATGGTACTATGGAAGATATGGATAATTTAATTAAAGGTTGTCATGATCGAGGTATGAAATTAATTTTAGATTTAGTAGTTAATCATACATCAAGTGAACATAAATGGTTTAAAGAGTCAAGATCAAGTTTAGATAATCCTCAAAGAGATTGGTATATTTGGAAAAAACCAAAATATGATTCTGAAGGTAAAAGGCAACCACCAAATAATTGGAAATCTTATTTTACTGGCAGTGCATGGGAATATGATGAAACAACTGATGAATATTATCTTAGATTATTTGCTTCAACACAACCTGATTTAAATTGGGAAAATAAAGAATGTAGAGAAGCTATTTATCAAAGTGCTTTGGAATTTTGGTATAAGAAAGGAATTGATGGATTTAGAATTGATACTGCAAGATTATATTCTAAAGTACAAACTTTTCCTGAGGCTCCAATTCAATTTCCTAATGATAAATATCAACCTTGTGATATGTTTACTAGTAATGGACCTAGAATTCATGAATTTCATAAAGAAATGTTTAGAGAAACTACTTCAAAATACGATGCTATGACTGTTGGAGAAGTAGGAAATTGTTCTAAAGAAGATGCATTAAAATATGTTAGTGCTAAAGAAAAGGAAATGAATATGTTGTTTTTATTTGATGTGGTATTTTTAGGAACTGTTAGAACTAATAGGTTTTCAACTTATGATTTTAATTTAATTGATTTTAAAAAGGCAATTCAAAATCAATGTGATTTTATTAAAGATACTGATGCATGGTCAACTGTTTTCATTGAAAACCATGATCAAGCTAGATGTATTTCAAGATTTGGTAATAATGATTTTAAATCAGCTAAATTAATTGCTATGTTGCAAATAACATTAACTGGAACATTATTTGTTTATCAAGGTCAAGAAATTGGTATGACAAATTTACCAAAATCATGGGATATTTCAGAATATAAAGATATTGAAACTCTTAATGCTTATAAAGAATTAATAAAAGATGATAAGAATGATGTTAAAAAATTTATGAATTCTGTTAGTAAAGTAGCAAGAGATCATGCCAGGTCACCAGTTCAATGGGATTCATCTCAAAATGGTGGATTTACAACTGGTAAACCATGGATGAGAGTTAATGATAATTATCCAGAAATTAATGCTGAAAGTCAAATTAAAGATCCAAAATCAGTATTATCATTTTATAAAAAAGTTTTAAAATTAAGAAAAGAGTACAAAAGTTTATTTATTCATGGAGATTTTGAAATTTTAAATATTGAAAATGAAGAAACTTTCACTTTTATTAAAACGTATGGTAATTCAAAAGCTTTAATTGTATTAAATTTCAGTGAAGATAAAATTAAATTTTCTGTTCCAAAAGATATGAAATTTATAATTGGGAATGTGGATGAGCCAATTGAAGAGGAGTTAACCCCATGGGAGGGTAGAGTTTATTTTAGTTAAAAGTAAAAAAAAAAACAATGACTTATGATATTACAAAAAAAACACCTCTTATAACTAAATATTTCTATAATTATTATTATTCTATTCATTATATTTTATTTTTAACTCCGTACAGAGTATTATTTGCTTTAGTTGAAGGGTAATTTCTAGTTCTAGTTAAAATTAGTTAAAATTAGTGACCGCAACGAGCTTTTGTGTTGAAAAAAAACAACATTTTCATATTTGCTATCGCTATAAATTAGATAAATTTCGTGGCTACTACAGTGACTCTGGTTGTGTTGTGTTAAAGAAATGCTGTGATATTTTCTCTAATATAAAAATAACACATGATGGAGATATACAAGTAATAACACAGATACATTTACTACATAAAGTTAAATTATAAAAACAAAAAGTTTAAGCAATTTCCTTTTCTTCATTAAATTCAACAATTTCTCTGACACCATCTTTACCCATATGATCAATAATTTCGTCAGCATTAAAGACTTCAACTTCAGTATGTTTAAATCTTCTAGCTGGAACTTTATCATGGAATAATTGATCTAATTCAGCAAAAGTTCTATCTTTGGTTTCTGGAAGATCAAAGAAACACCAGACTGCACAACCAACACTGAAACCAGCCCAGAAGAAACCTGTTTTAGCACCCCAATTCCATTTACCAGGATTTAACATATATGGAGTGATAACAGCAGTAATAATACCACCAATGTTATAAACATTTCTTGCGATAATAATTGTTTTAGTTCTTAATTTAGCAGATGGAAGTTCAGCAACAATAGCATAACATAATGGACCAATAGTTAAATCATAAACAAATGTGAAAACTAATAATAATGAACCAATACCCCATGAAGCATTTGGATCACTGGAACAAGCTAAACCACCAACAATTAATAAAACACAAGTATTAACACATAACCCACCAAAATAAATATCAAATCTACCAAATTTTTGAGAAGCGAACCATGATAATAATGTACCCATTAAACCTAAAACATATTGAATGATAGAAAATGTAAACTAAAAACCTATGTTAGTAAAACTCTTTAAAGTAAACACCAGTTAGTGGTTAAAAAGGTAAAAAATAACCACTATTTAGTGATTAAAATGAAAAAAAAAATATACATACGGAGTTCGAAGTGCTTAAACCTGCTTGTTCATAGAAGTATGTTGAATAACCCATTAAACTACTACCTGTTATGTTTTGTGTGAGCCATGTTAAAGCGGCTATTCTTGTTCTTCTTAAATCAGTTCCTTTGAAACAATCCAAATATGAAGATTTTGTTTGAGATTTAATATTTTCTTCAGTAATTGTCATTTGAATTTTATTAACCATAGCCTCAATCAATAATGGTTTATCAGGTACATGTGCATTCTTAGTAATTAATCTATCTAAAGATCTTTTAGCAGCAGCTAACTTACCTTTTCTAACTAACCACCAAGGAGATTCAGGTGCTAAAAAAATTGCAATAGCAATTGGAAGTGGCCAAACCCATTGAATTGCAAATGGTAATCTATAAGCAAGTGAAGTATCATTATCAACAAGACTTCTTAAAACTCCTGAAGAAATAAGTTGACCAATGACCCAACAAGCATTAATAAAAGTAGTAAGATAAACTCTGAGAACTAATGGACAAACTTCTAAATTATTGTTAGTATTGATTGCTATTTATGGATAGCAATAGCTATCTATCTATCTATAGTTGTCTATAATTGCATATAATTGTATACTTGAACAATTTGCCAGTCAATTGTTTGCAACTAAAAATATAAGCCGCATTTGTAAAAAGAGTACATACCAACTGCATAACTAATACTTAAAGTTTGGAAAAAACCCCAAGGAATACCTAATAAAAATTCACCAGCTATTAACATTCCAATATCTTTAGCGAAAAAAACAATAAAAATAAGACCAGTAACCCACAAAAGAGCACCAATTAAAGACCATCTGTAACCAATTCTATCAGCTACAACCCCAGCAAATGCTAAACCAAGAACTTCACCAACATTGACCATCATAGATAATGTTGTTTGCCAATGACCAGGAACTTGATAATCTGCAGATGGAGTACCAGCTTCACCTGAGATTAATTCACCATACTTCTTTTTAAAAGCTGGTAAAGCATAAAAACTACTAATAAGATTTGTATCATAACCTTCCATAATTAAAGCACAAGATAAAATAACTGACCAAAAAGCAGCTTTTGGGAAAGTTCTTAAACCTTCCTTTAAAGGCATAATTTTTTCATTTTTATCTGTTCTTTTAGCATCTTCAGAGATATCTAAAAACTTACTAATATAATCTTCAATGTTAGCATCTAATGAAGTACCACCAGTCATAGATTTATCTAACTTTTGGGTAATTTCAAGTTTTTCTTTTGAATTTTTTATATCCTCGACAAATTCAGTCATATTGAAAGTTTTTTTTATAATTTATTTTACTTTAACTTTAAAAAAGTTTTTAAATTAAAAAATAGATAGATCAAACAATGAAGATTTAGACTCTTATTTATAAAGTTTTTCTTTCTTCTACATTCTTTCCCAAGATGTCGGAAGTATGAGAGGTTTGGAGGGGGTAAAATCAGAAGACCAAAATGAACTATTGAAAACACCTCTCTAATTCTATCCTGGTTTGTGAGCCTGTTTTTTTACGAACCATAGAGGAGGGGGGATCGGGAACTTTTACTTGAAAACATTTGAGCCATAAAATATGCATCAACTTTTATTATAATGGGGGTATTAAAGCCTACTGCTCCTCTTATTAATATTAAGAGTGTTTCTACCCAACCTTTTGTATGGAGATAGTGAAAAAATCCTATAACCTTTTTTTTTTCTTTGTAAAGAGGGTACAGTTTGAGACAAAAATGTGGAAAAAAATAATTAAGTCTCTCATTGTCCCGCATGAATTCGAAAATCTGGGGTAACAAAGAAGTCACCTGAAAAAAAATTTTTTAATCTTAGCGTTTTTGAAATGGGTTAAAAGTTGCTAGCGATAAAGGAAATCGATAAGATGGGGAGAGACTAATAGATTTTCTTTTCATTTAAGTCATTAATAATTATTCCATATCTTTAGGAATCTCTATAATTGTTTGTTTAAACACGAAGCTTTGGAAAGTCAAAATTTCAGTGTTAAAAAACTTTAAATTGAAAGTTTACTCAGAAGCCTCAGTTACGAGGGTGTCAAAACTTGAGCAGTTTTTCTAAATTTGTTTTGATAAAAAATATAACTCTAACTTGTACTTATTCCCCTTCTCATTGAATAGCTAATTATAATTGGTTGGCATTTTTTTAAAGTTATAGCTCGCATCATGTAAAAGCCTTGTGAGAGATTAGTGCAGAATAAACTTTTTAAGACTAAATTGTCCTCTGGAATAATGTTTTTGCGTGATTCTTACTGTTGGCAAATTTCTCGCTGCGTTGGTAGTAATTCGGAAAGCTTTTTTTTAAAAATAAAAAAGAAATTTTAATGACAAAATTACACCATTTCCAATTAGGAAATTCAAAAATCTGGGGTACATGAAGAAATAAAAAATTGCAGATATTATCAGGAATGGGGAGGGTGTTCAAAACGGCTTTTAAATTATACCATTACGAAAATGTTAGCGAGTATAATTGAGTTGTAAAGTTATATAGGTATTGGATTTCTATGTAAGAAAAAAAGGTTTTAGAAAGAAAACTTCAAAAAGAGAATACATCATATAAAGAAAGGAATAATAAGATAGAAAAATGACTAAAGATTACACTTGGTGGAAAGATGCTACAATTTATCAAATTTGGCCATATTCTTATAAAGATTCAAATGGTGATGGTGTTGGTGATTTACCTGGTATTATTTCAAAATTAGATTATATTAAAGATTTAGGTACTGATATTATTTGGTTATCACCAATGTATGATTCACCTCAAGATGATATGGGTTATGATATTAGTGATTATCAAGGTATTTATCCAAAATATGGTACTATGGAAGATATGGATAATTTAATTAAAGGTTGTCATGATAGAAAAATGAAAATTATTTTAGATTTAGTTATTAATCATACTTCTAGTGAACATGAATGGTTTAAAGAATCAAAATCAAGTTTAGATAATCCTAAAAGAGATTGGTATATCTGGAAAAAACCAAAATATGATTCTGAAGGTAAGAGACAACCACCAAATAATTGGATGTCATATTTTTCTGGTAGTGCATGGGAATATGATGAAAGTACTGATGAATATTATCTTAGATTATTTGCTAAAACTCAACCTGATTTAAATTGGGAAAATGAAGAATGTAGAAAAGCAATTTATGATATGGCATTAAAATTTTGGTATGAAAAGGGAGTAGATGGTTTTAGAATTGATACTGCTGGTTTATATTCAAAAGATCAAAGATTTTTAGATGCTTCAATTTCTGTTCCAGGTAAAGAATTTCAACCATCAAACGAATATACTTCAAATGGTCCAAGAATTCATGAATTTCATAAAGAAATGTTTAATGAAGTTACTTCAAAATATGATGTTATGACAGTTGGTGAAGTTGGTGATTGTTCAAGAGAAGATGCATTAAAATATGTTAGTGCTAAAGAAAAAGAAATGAATATGATTTTCTTATTTGATTTAGTTAAATTAGGTACAACTGAAGGTGATAAATATAATTACAAAGGTTATAATTTAAAAGATTTAAAAGATGCTGTTAAAATTCAAAGTGATTTTATTAAAGGTACTGATGCATGGTCAACAACTTTTTCAGAAAATCATGATCAAGCAAGAAGTCCAACAAGATTTGGTAATAGTAAAACTATTGAATCATCATTTAAATCATCTAAATTAGTTTGTTTATTACAATCAACTTTAACTGGTACATTGTTTGTTTATCAAGGTCAAGAATTTGGTATGAATAATTTACCAAGATCTTGGGATATTTCAGAATATAAAGATATTGAAAGTCTTAATGCTTATAATGAATTTGTTGAATTAAATAAAATTACTGATAAAAATGATCCAAGATTAGTTAAATTTATGGATGCAGTTGATTTAGTTGCAAGAGATCATGCAAGATCACCAGTTCAATGGGATTCATCTAAAAATGGTGGATTTACAACTGGTAAACCATGGATGAGAGTTAATGATAATTATCCAGAAATTAATGCTGAAAGTCAAATTAAAGATCCAAAATCAGTATTATCATTTTATAAAAAAGTTTTACAATTAAGAAAAGAATATAAAGATTTATTCATTTATGGAGATTTTGAAATTTTAGATTACGATAATGATAAAATTTTTACATTTGTCAAGAGTTCTGGTAATTCAAAAGCTTATGTTGTTTTAAATTTTAGTGATGATCATGTTGAATTTAAACCATTAGTTGATAATTTAAAATTATTAGTTTCTAATGTTGATGAAGTTGCTGATAAATTAACCCCATGGGAAGGTAGAGTTTATTTAGTAGAATAGATAGTTTAGTCCTTTATATACGTTTGCTTTTTCTTCATTTTCGTTTCTTCATTTTCATTTTTTCATTTACATTTCTTCATTCTTTTTCACATTCGTTTAAGCATTTCCTCTAAGCTTTTTTTCCTCTAAGCTTTTTCCTCTAAGCTTTTTCCTCTCTCAGGAGTCTTCTCAGATCGGAAATTTACAAAAATAGAAATCAACCAAATGAAAATTTTTCATCTCGGGAAAAATCAACAGGAAACCAATTCAAGCTCAAAAAAATTATATAATTAAACTCTTCCATACTTTAAGTTGGTATTCCCCCGAGGAATTTGTATTTAACAGCTTAATTAATTTTTTATCTATTGAAAACCTCTTTGTTTTGATCGAAAATTTCATTGCCTCAATGTAAACAATCAACGCGCATTACCTATTTGAGAATATATTAACAACACAAACCAAAAGAAAATTTTTTTTTAGACAAAAGTGTTTTAGTTCTTTAGTTGTTTAGGGTTCTTTAATTAGATTCATTTTGGTTACCTTAAGGCATATCTGCTTTCGTTTTCAATAATAACATTTTAATAATAATGACATTAGCACCAACGTTAACAACTCAATATATTGTTAAAAAAGATTTACCAACTTTAAGTTTACCAAGTTTAAGTCAAACTTTTACAACACCTTCAATTACTGTTCCACCAAACAAAGATAATCCTTATATCATTAGAGATAGTCAACTTTCAGGTACTGTTTTCATTTGTGTCGGATCAGTTGTTGGAGCTATATTATTAACATTTATTTTATATCATTTATTTAAATCAATTTCTGCTTCAAGATTAGCTAAAAAAGCTTTAAAGAATGATAAAGAATTATATGAAAAATATAATCATAATAATAATACTGCTTATGGTTTAACACCATCTACCACTGCAAGCTTTGGATTTAATAATGGTAGTAATAATAGTAATGCTAATATTTCAAAATTACCATTATTATCACATCATCCATCAAAATCAATTACAGATTTAGGTGGAGGATTAAGTAGTTCAGGTTCACAATTTGGTGATACTTCAACTTTATATCAATCAGAACTTGGTGGACCAACTACAAAACAAGATTTAACTAAAATGTTTGTTTCACCAACTGCTGAAGTTATGTCATCACATAAAAGAAATAAATCAATACCATTTGGTGGATCAGTTACATCATTTGGTAATAATAGTTCTACTTCAAATTTAAATAATTCTCCAATAAATTATAGACATTCAACAATAATTCCAAATTTATATATTAATAATGATGTTAATAATAGTGATTATTCATTAAGTACTAATAAAATTTCAAATAGTTCAATTCCAAATGTTCCAAGTCATTTACAAACTTTAAGTAATCATGTTGAAAATAATTCTGAAAGTAATTTAAATGTTAAACATAATAGAAAAACAATTCCAAGTATGTATTTAGAAGATTTAATTGATGAATAAACACCATGAAAAGTATGAATCGCATAAGAAATAATTTATAATAATTGATATATAATAGTTATTTAAAAAATTATATAGAATATTTAAATAGGATTATTAGGAGTTAAGCAAATAAAAATTTTAGTAGGTAGGGTATATAGCATAAGGAATACAAAAGTTTCACACAGTTGTAAATTAGTCTCAACCACACGAACTAGTGCGAAGAATCTCGTCTAAGATATTTAAATCCTGGCAGGTACTTTTTAGAAAAAAAAGAAGTTAATAAGAATGGCAGTTTGTGGTAGTAGTCAGAAAACAAGTATGTATTCCATATAAACTAAGAAGCACAACGGATTAACATTGATAGATTTATTAGTATTCAGTTTTTTTTCACCGTTCATAAACTGATTTGTGATCTATTATTGATTTATTTATTTTTTTTTATCTCCTTCAAAAGGGATCAATTTGGTTTCTAAAATACTAACGACTCATTAGTTCAACGTAAAATTGTTATTTTAGGTGATGGTGCTTGTGGTAAAACATCATTATTAAATGTTTTCACTAGAGGTTATTTTCCTCAGGTTTATGAACCAACAGTTTTTGAAAATTATGTTCATGATATTTTCATTGATGGACAATCAGTTCAGTTATCATTATGGGATACTGCAGGTCAAGAGGAATTTGATAGGCTAAGATCATTATCATATAGTGACACACATTGTATTATGTTATGTTTTTCAATAGATTCACCCGATTCTTTAGAAAATGTTCAAACTAGATGGGTTGGAGAAATTGCTGATAATTGTGAAGGAGTTAAGTTAGTTTTAGTTGCATTAAAGTGTGATTTAAGAAATAATGAAGATACCGATGTTGAACAAACTAATAATCAAGAAGATGATTCATTCAATCCTTATTCACAACAAGCAAATCCTTATCAACAATCAAGAAGATTAATTAGTTATGAGGAAGGTTTGGCTGTTGCTAAGAAAGTTGGAGCTTTAAGATATTTAGAATGTTCAGCAAAGAAAAATAGAGGTGTTAATGAAGCATTTTCTGAAGCTGCAAGATGTGCACTTAATGCTAGACCAAAAGGTGCTGCTAATGATAATGATAGTGAAAAGAAAGGATGTGTAATTATGTAAAAGAGCCAGCCTTTAACCAATAATAATAATAATAATAATAATAATAAGAGTAATAATAGTAATAAAAATAATAGTAATAAAAATAACAGTAATAAGAGATATGATCTTCTAAAGTTTAAGAGTAAAATGAAAAACTTTTTTTTTTTGTAATATTAGTATTATATAGCATCCCAAAAATATATACAAGAATTTTATTTACCTATTTACTCTTTAAATGGATTATTTAAAGGTTTATCCCTTGTATCCCAAATATCTTCTGAACTTCCCTTTGCTTTCATTTTCATTAATCTATTTTTATAAAAATCTTGAACTTTATTAGCATTTTCAATTGTTTTAAAATCTGATGCTTCATTAAGTTTAGATTCTCCATATAAATCACCATGTTTTAATGAAAACCAGAACTTTTCTCTTTGATCTTCACATGAATCTAATTTACCATATCTATAATAATGCCTTACTTGACCACCAATTGAAAAACATTCAAATAATTCATCAAAAGCTGTCAATATTGACATTGATGTTGGGAAAGCTGATAATGGATTTTCACTTAATATTGTTGTTACTTGTTTTCTTTTCTCTTGAATTTCTTCTGGTTGATCTTTAAATAAATCCCAGATTTTATTTAACTCTTCCTCTTCTTCTTTACCCATGTTATAGTCCTAGTTCTTTTTTTTTTTGGTGTGAAACCCTCGCACTATATCAAGATTAGTATGGTTATAGAAGTTGGTAGAGTTTGAGTCAATATGAGCTTTAAATGATTATAGAGATGAAAGATTCAGAATCCAATTGGTCATATCTTACTATAAATATATTTTTTAGGAGATTTTATTTTTATTTTTTCGTTATTTTTTTTGCCTTGAAATTGAAGTAAAGTTATGTATGTGAATTTTACAATATGAGTTGGTTCAGTAACGAAAAAAAAGGAAAAATACCCAAAATATCAAAAATGTAGTCTATACCCTTTAAACTTCTCTTTTATACCAATCACAATCTAATTACTACATACAACGTCATATCATTTTAAAATGGGGATAATTTATTGAAAAATTGGTGATTTTAAATATTCCCACAGTTAAGAGTCGTGCATCAAAAATTCATCTCATCTCATCAGAAAATTATCAATTTTTCAAATAGATTATGGGTTCTAAAATCAGATCAAAAAGATCATTAGAAGATCTGGTAACTAGTAATAAAAAGGCTAAGATTAATCAAGTAGATAGTGAAAGTGAAATTGAAGATGTTGATGAAAAAATGTCAGAAAGTGAAGATGAATTAGATCAAAGTGAAGAAGATGATTTAGACCAAAGTGAAGAAGATGAGTTAGACCAAAGTGAAGAAGATGAATTAGATAATGATGATGAAGATGACGACAACGAAGATGACGAAGAAGAAAAAGCAGTGGATCCAAATAAAAAATCATCAAAAGAACAACATGCTGACCAACGTAAGTTACTTGCAGAACGTAAATTAAAAAGAAAATCAGGTATTCAAGTTAAAGAAATTAAAAGTTTATGGGAAAGATTAAGAGTTAATACTCCACCTCCACCAAAACAAGTTAGAGATAAATTGTCTAATGAAATATGGGAATTATCAAAAGATGTCATTTTAGATTTAGTCTTAAAGCATGATGCATCAAGAGTTGTTCAAACTTTAGTTAAATATTCATCAAAGGAAAGAAGAGATTTAATTGTTAAGTCTTTAAAAGGTAACTTTTATCAATTAGCAACTTCGTCATATGGTAAATATTTATTAATTAAATTATTACATTATGGATCAAAAGAATCAAGAAAATTAATTATTGATGAATTACATGGTAAATTAAGAAAATTAATGAGACATAGAGAAGGTGCTTACGTTGTTGAAGATTTGTTTGTTTTATATTCAACTGGTGAACAAAGACATCAAATGATTAGAGAATTTTGGGGTGCAGAATATGCAGTTTTTAAAGAAAGTGGTAAAGATAAAACTGTTTTAGATATTGTTAATGAACTGACGGAAAAGAAACAATTAATTTTAGCTAACTTAAATGGTACAATTACTGCATCAGTTGAAAAAGGATCTACAGGTTTCCAAATTTTACATGCTGCAATGAAAGAATATATGAAAATTTTATCATCAGATTTAGAAGAATTTGATAGTCAAATAAGAGAATTCCAAGAATTATTAGGTGAACAATTTGCTGAATTAGTTCATACTTCAGAAGGTTCAGAAGTTGCATGTTTATTAATTTCAATGGCTACTGCAAAAGAACGTAAAACAATTATTAAATCTTTAAAACAACATAATAAAGATTTAATTAAAAATGAATATGGTAATTTAGTTTTAATTACACTTTTTATGACAGTTGATGATACTGTTTCATTACATAAAAATTTTGACAATGATTTATTCACTCCTGAATTATTGCCAGAAATTATTGAAGGCAAATTTAGTCGTAGACCTTTATTATATTTATTAAAAGGTTTAGATGGTAAATATTTCAATCCAATTGTTAAAAAAGAATTATTAAAATTTGAAAAGATCGCTTATGAAAAAACTTCTAAAAAACCACAAGATCAAAGAAGGTTAGAATTATTAAATAAATCACTTCCAAAAATTTATAAAAATTTAATTAGTTCTTTTAAAAATGAATCAACTTCAATTGATAAAGTTTTATCGTCAAACTTATCAACCCAATCAATAACTGAAATAATTTTAACTGAAACTGATTTAGAAGAAATTAATAACGATTTAAGACCACAATTACTTGATGAAATTTTTAATGCTGTTATAAAAGGTGATGTTTTAGAAGATTTCCATTTAATTAATAAAGTTCCATTTATCTCAAGATCAATTAAATCTTTAATTCATGGTAAAGAATTTCAATTTAATCAAGAACAAAAAAAATTAATTGCTAATGAAGATGGAAAAATTCCAAATATTGGTAAAGATTTTGCTTTAAGAGTCATGAATGAAATATTATCAAATGACAAATTAGATGATTGGTGTTCAGGTCAAGGTTCATTTATTATTGTTGCCATTTATGAAGTATTACAAGCTCTGAATGATTCTAAAAATTTAAAAGAATTAAAACAAGCTTTAAAAAAGATAAAGAAACAATTATCTCAAGATACTGATAATAAAGGGGCTCAAATTTTGTCAAATATTATTAATTAGATAAGTAATGTAATGGGGATAGATATATATATAAATATAACGTACATAAAGAAAAAAATTGTATACATGAATAAATAAATAAAGTCTTATAACTCTATTGCATCATCAAGATCATCAGTTTCGTCATCATCCTCAAAATCATCATCCTCTTCTTCAAATTCTTCTTCTCCACCATCCGCATCAAATGTTTGATCTTCATCTAGTTCATCAAAACTTTCTTCATCTGAATCATCATCTTGGGTGTTATTCCCCTTTTCATTAAATTCTTCTTCATCTGATTCATCTTCATTATCTTCAATTTCAATTTCTTCATATTCAACTAGTATAGCATCAGGATCAATATCAGATTCTTCTTGTCCATATTTTTTAAACCATTCTAATTTCTTACCACAACGAAGACATTCATCAGCTCCATTCAATGAATCAGATGCATTAAAAAGTGATGCTATACAAAAGTAACAATAAATATGCCCACAATTAGTTATATGAGCATTTGTTATATTACATGATACTGAAGCAATTTTTTTCTCTCCTGCTAATATAGCTCTTTCTTTATTATGATAACAAACTGCACATTGTGATATTGGTAAATTTCCAAATGGTGCTGATTGATTTTCTTGTGTTTTCTTATAAGGTAACAATAATTTTTTTGACATTTTCTTTAATTTTTTTAATTGTAAAAGTGGGAGAATGAAAACTAAAAATTCTGTCATTACATTCCATACTAATTGTCGATTTTGAAATTCAAAATTAACATTATCCCCATTAAATCTAAGTAAATCTGTGACTATCGGTGTTAATGATATTCCTAAAAATCTATGAATTAATGAAGGATATCTACCACTAACTAAAAACAATGTGAAATTTAATAAATTTAAAATTTTTAATGAGTTGTGAATTTTTGATAAAATTAAATCTTTATGACGAATTAAAAACAGTTTTAAACTATTGAAAATTTGAAAATTTGATGATTCATCATTTTCACTTGATGCATATAAATAAGATTGAAATTTACTGAAAACATAATCACCAATTATGAAAGCTAATAAAGCAGTTCTTTTAGTGAACCCAATTTTTTTACCATTTCTGAAATTAACTAATTTTAAATTTTGTAATGAAAGTCCATAAGATGATCCCGACTTCCAAGTAGTTAATCTGAAAACAACTATATTTAAAATCAAATCCCATAATTCAGGATGTTGACTATAAGTCCACCATTCATTATTATGTAAACTGAAAATTGATGTTAAATTTTCTTTTAACAATGATAAAAGTTCTGAGTCTAGTATGTAAGCATCAAGTTGGGAAACTCTTGGTGAAGGATAAGATATTGGTATCATTCTGTTAGATTATCACAAGACCTCGCTATACTATTTTTCTGTTTCTTCTCCACGAAAATTCAAATGACTGCGAAAAAATCTAAATTGTCAGAGAGACTGATATAGAGAGAGATTAAAATACTAATGGAATATATATTAAGAATAAAAATACATAGGAGGAAAAAGTTACTCTAAAATTGTAACAATTTCAAATGCCAATTCATCAACTAATAATGAACTCTTTCTAGATTCTAAATTTGTCAACATTATTTTAATTTTATTTAAAATATCACTAGTTAAATTAAGACTTTGTGAATTAATTAATAAACATTTTAAAATTCTTAATAAAGTTAATTGAATAACTGAGTTTTTTAAATTTTTTATTAATTTTTGAATT
Organism: Yamadazyma blattariae; assembly: GCA_030581595.1. Lineage (NCBI taxonomy): Eukaryota > Fungi > Ascomycota > Pichiomycetes > Serinales > Debaryomycetaceae > Yamadazyma > Yamadazyma blattariae. Next base: position 174,153 of record JAKTTU010000017.1, read on the forward strand.
ATATTTTCAATTATACTATCCTTAATAAAAAATTGACAAAATTTTGGATTTAAATTAACTAATTTTAAATAATTATCTAAAGCCAGTTCTAAATTTGAAACTTTATTTAATATAAAACCTGAAGTTAAACAATTAATTGCTTTAGGAGAATCTAATATAATTTTTTTATTTTTTTCATCATGTTTATACCAATTTAAAATTGAATCTAAGGAATTGGCCTGCCAAAATGGATCAATTAATAAATTAAGATAAACATCAAAAACTTGATTTTTAAATAAATTTTCTCTAACAAATTTATCACAATAAACTAATTCACATAATATTGGTAAAATAAATTGCCTAAATGGTAAATTTATTTTTGATAAGTCTCTTAAATATGGAACTGCACCTAATCTAACTAATTCAATTTCTTTTGAATGATTTAAATAACAATAATTATAAAGAATTGGACAAATTATATTAATAAATTCTTTATAATGATTAGTTGAAGGAATATGATCTTTCATTAATAATACTAAAAATTCTAAAATTTCTGCAGATTGTAAATGTTTTAATATTTCTGATACACATGACATTGACTTAATAAATTTTAAAATTGTTAATTGATGATTTATTGTCAATTTATGATATGACTTTAATAATAATTTATATAAATCACTACTTGAAATATTAATTCTAACTTTAACTTCCAGTTGTCCAAAAAATTTAATAATTGAAATAATTTTATCAATTGTTTCATTATATTTATTTGTTTTATTATCTTCAATTTTTGTTAATCTATTTAATACAACAATAAACCAAAATATAATTCCATAATGTGATAATTTTCTACAAATATCTGATTTAGAACATGATAAATCTTTAGTTAAAATTTTATGAATTAAATCAATTGAAGTTAATGAAAATTCTGAATTTGAATCAAAATCTTCTTCAGCAAATTTTGATAAAACTCTTAGTCCACCACATGAAATAAACATTGATAAAGCTCTTTCACTTTTAGTAAATAATTTTATAAATCTAACAACTTGTAATTTGATTGATTCATCATATTTATTACTTCTAAATTTTGTTATAATTGGTATTCCTCCTAATAAACAAAAGTTTTCAAATTGATTTAAATTCTGTTCAAAAATGTAATTCAAAGTAGATATGGAATAATACCATAATTTTGGTACTGACAAATTTGTTAAATCACTTGAATTTTCTAATAATTCAAAAATCGAAACAATTCCATGATCTCTAATTAATACATCATGCAGAATTGGATATTTTTTTACTAAATGTGCTATTTTACCAGTAATCTTAACTAATGAACTTAGTATTTCTTCATTACCATTTGTACATAAATCAACTCTCTTAGAAAATTTTGTAATTAGGAATTCCATTTTACTTTGAATTTCTAATTCATTACTATCGAAATTTTCAATTTCAATATTTAAGAATGGGTCATCTGAAATTTCAAAATTTGTTTCATTAAAATTAAATTGGGAGTCACTATTAGTTATTTGGCCATTATACTTATCATTATTTTCATCATCGTCATCATCATCAGCATCATCATTATTATTGTCTCTATTTTTACCTACAATAAAATCATCAATTATCAACTCATCATTTGTTTCAGCGAATTTATTTAATTTTTCAGCTTTACTTAATATACTCATGTCTTCTTCCTTTATTATAATATTACTTGGAGATTTAACTTTATTATTATTTGCAATTTTAATATCACTAAAATCTTTTTCCCAATCTTCTTCATAATTTTCACTATAACTATTGATTGATTTTATAATTTGTGGAGGATTAGATAATTCTTGAGTTAATTGACGATGATGTTTATGTTCATTTTTTTGCTTTGATAAGTCTTGATTTAACCATTTATGTTTTAATAATAATTTAGCAGTTTTTCTTAAACTTGGTTGTTTTTGGAAACATTCTAATAAAAAATCTTTTGCCATTAATGTCATATTTTTAGGTAATGGAGGATGATCATCTGTACCAATTGCATGTAAGGTTGCCATAGGATTTAAATCATGATATGGAGGATTAGTAGTAAACAATTCAATTATAGTAGCACCTAATGACCAAATATCTGAAGCTGTACAAAGACCTTCACCACCTAAAACTGTTTCTGGAGCCATCCAATTCGGAGTACCAACTACTGATTGATGTTGATTTGTAACTTTAGCTGCTACACCAAAATCAGCTAATTTAATTTCACCAGTTTCAGTTATTAATACATTTGCAGCTTTAACATCTCTATGAACCACCCCTTGTTCATGTAAATAGTTTAAACCATTTAAAATCAGTTTAACAAATTTTATAACAACAATTTCAGGTAATCCACTATTTCTTCTTTTATATAATTGACGTAATGAACCACCAGAACAAAACTCTAAAAAAACATTTAATGATGTTGAAGTTTTAACAAATCCATGATATTTAACTATATTTGAATGTTTTAAAATTTTTAATAAATCTATTTCACCCATTAATGCTTGAACATCTTGATCTTGTTCCAACACTATTTGTTTAATTGCTACAACTTGTTTAGTTTTTAAATTAATTCCTTTATAAACTGATGCAAATGCCCCTCTACCAACCATTTCTTCAAATTGGAAATTCTCTAATGCATTTTTCAGTCTAGTTCCTGGTCTTTTTTCAACTTTTTGTGCTGGTGTTAATGAAACTTTAACTGATGCTTTTCTATTTCTATGTTGAGGGGTTGATGATAATGGTTCAGGGTATAACCTTGTTATATTTTTACGATTCCCATTAGTTCCATTAGATGCCGCAGCAGCAGCATTATTAACAGCTCCAACACCAGATCTAACACCAGATCTAACACCAGATCTTTGTTTAGGTAGTACCAAAATATCTGGTTTATTTAAAATTGATGGATGTTGAAACTTTGTTGGTCTAAATGGTTGATTTTCATTTTCATTACCAATTATATCACTAATTATATAATCATTTTCATCATTAGTTATATCTTCAGGTATTGGGTAAACTTTATTTGAACCATTTGATGAGAGACCTGAAAATGATAATGATCCACTATTCAACCGTATTTCTTCTTGTGTTTTTATATCTCGTAGTTTATCTTGAATTTTCTTTACAAATGGTGATTCTTCAGATTTATTAGTTCTAAATATTGATGTACCTGATACGTGAGAAAATTTAGAATACGATAAATCTAATTCTTCATTATCTTCAATTTCAAAATCTTGATCATCTTCTGTTTCTTTATACCTATCCAACGTCTTTTCCTTCTGTGATAGTAGCAGCAACAGAAGTCGAGCGGTATCACTCATATTTCTTTTTTGTATTTTTAGTATAACACAATAATTCTATTTGTTTACACTATCGCGACTCTGCGTCAATTTTTGCAAAAAAGATTTTTTTTATTTGGCTGCAAAATGAGATTTTTTTAGTTAACAGACACCACATATATTGAAAAGAATTAAAATACAAACAAGATACAAAATTAATAAAGTTTAGGTTCTTGGGTTCATGGATCACTTAATTTAGTTATTAATTTTCCAGGTGGTTTTTCACCATTGAATAATTGGTTAAAAATTTTAGGAACTTTGTATAAAGCTTCAGGATCATCACTTAAATCTACAATATGATTAGCAGTTGAATCGTTTTTAATATATCCACGATAAGTATACCAATACATATATATGATAGCAGCGAAAACTTTTGGAAGAAAATCAGCTAATATAAATCCTTTAACAGTTAATCTTTTAACGGTAATGAGCCCCCATGATTTTACAACTGATTTTGATTTATCATTATAACCAGCTATAGAACCACAAGAAACGATAGTTCCATGTCTTTTAGTGAATACCATCATTCTGTCTAAGATTTCACCACCTACACCATCCCAATATACATCACATTCATCACCATCTAAAGCTTTTTTCATATCATCAACAAATGTAGGAGATTTATAATCAACACACGAATCTGCGCCAATTGATTTAACGTATTCACATTTGGCTTCACCACCAGCAATCCCAATAACTTTTCTAGCTCTAATTATATTTTTAGCAATTTGAACAGTGACAGCACCTGTTGCACCAGCAGCACCAGAAACTACTATAATTTGACCTTTTTTCAATTGAGCAACATCAAATAAACCAAAATAAGCAGCTAATCCTGTTGTTCCAAGTAATCCTAAATAATCAGGTAATTGAAATCCAAGAAAATCAAGAGTTTTTGTGTAAACCAGAGATGATTTAATAATTGCATAATCTCCCCAATAACTTTGACAAGAAATTGTAATTCCCGGTTGATATTTTTTATCATTAGATTGAATCACTTTACAAACAGAAATACTTTTCATTGGACTACCTTCAACAATTGGTTCAGTATACATTGAATGACCAGAATTACCCTTTTGAATCCATGGACGTTGAGCAGGATCATTTGAAAAATATAAATTTTTAACTAGTAATTCCCCAGGTTTTAAATCTCTTAATTGATGTTCAACAAGTTTGAAAGTTGAATCCGGTTGATTAAATTCAATATTCATTTCCTTTTCAGGACGAATGTTGACGTGAATATTAGTATATTTAGTTGGTAAATCCATGGTGACAAATTGAATAAGTGACAAATTGAATAAATTGGAATTGAAATAGTTCCTTTTTGTTGTCTTTCAATTATTTTTTTTAACCATGGGCCAAGGTTTGAGGCTCGCTTTATGCAGATACGGAATAATTCAAGCTCAACAAAAAGGGAAAGGATGCAAAATAGGTGAGAGAAATCCGATTGATGGGACGGAAAAGTAAAATAATAAGGAACAGAAAAAGAAAAATAAATCATATAAATCGTACATGGCACTATAAACTACAATTATATTTATAAATGAGCTTCAGCAAGTTTAGTAATTAATTTACCATTTTTCTTTTCACCATTAAATAACATATTTAAAACTGTTGGAATTTGTTTTAATTGATCAATACTTGAATCACTTGACAAATCAACAAGTTGCATTGATTTTGCATCAGCTTTAACTTTACCTTCTTGAACATAAGAAACAATTGCTTGAATAGCTTCTTGAGCTCTATGTAAGAAATCTATAACAATAAAACCTTTAACAGTTAATCTTCTAGTAGTGATTAAACCCCAAGTTCTAATAATTGATTCTTCTCTATTATTATAAGCAGAAACAGTACCACAAGCAACAACAGTACCATGTCTTTTAGTTAAAATCATCATTTGTTCTAAGATTTTACCACCAACACCATCAAAATAAACATCACATTCTTTACCTTTTAAAGCTTTTTTCATTGAAAAAAAGAATTTTGGATCTTTATAATCAACACATTCATCAGCACCAATTGATTTAACATAATCACATTTTTCTTGACCACCAGCAATACCAATAACTCTTGAAGCACCAATAACATGTTTAGCAATTTGAACAACCATTGAACCAGTTGCACCAGCAGCACCAGAAACAACTAAAACATCACCTTTTTTCAATTGAGCAACATCAAATAAACCAAAATAAGCAGTAATACCAGTACCACCAACAAAATCTAAATATGCAGTTAAAGGTAATGGTAAAGCGGTATTAATTTTATTATTAAGTAATTGAGTTGGTAAAACAACATTATCACCCCAAAATGTAGTACCCATATAAATATCACCAACTTTATAATCATCAGAAGTTGATTTTAAAATTTGAACAAGACCAAAACTTCTCATTGAATCACCTTCAACAATTGGATCAACATACATTGATTCTTTAGATATACCTTTTTGAATCCAAGCTCTTTGTGAAGGATCATTTGATAAAAGTAAATTTTTAACTAAAACTTGACCATCTTTTAAATCAATATCTTTTTCAATAATTTTAAAAGTTGAAGTTGGTTGATTAAATTCAAGATTCATTTGATCTACAGGACTTTTGTTAACGATAACAACATTTGATTTAGTTGGTAAACTCATGATTAAATAATTATTTAATTTGTATTTAATTATGAATGCAACTATTTAAGTATTTAAATATTTAAATTAGGGTGTGAAATTTAATGGTTTAACCCTCATTTTATAGTATTTGAAAACATCCACTGGATTAGTTGAAACGGATATAAAAATATGAATCGTGGACGTGCATTTTCTTAAATTGCCTAAATCAGAAAAAAATTGATTAATAAAGCTAAAAAGTTTAATACTGTTAGTCAAAATCAGGAGTGGCTGATCTTATAATCTAATTAACTTTTTATCAAGCTATTAGAATAATATTAAGAGAATTGTTAGAGAGTAAAGATAAAATTTTCACAAGTGAGCCTCATCGAATTTTGCAGCAATTATTTTCTTACAGCCATTTTTTGGCCCTCATCACTTTTGGATGTTTAAAATTATACAATAAAGCAATTGGGGAGGTTTAAAGATTCTGCTAACCAAAAGTACATTTACTTTGTTCAGTATTAGTAAGAATATTTTGATGGTTTTTTGGTATATGGCGGATTACGATGGAGATATCGATTTTAACGCTAAAAAAAGGGTAGAACCGTTTCATTTTTCCGGTATTGGGATTATTTTCTTCTATTAATTTCTTTTTCTGTCTCATTTTGAAATATAATGGAAATGTGATTTAAACGTAGGTTTTGATTTAAGGGCAGGGTAATTATAAGAGTAATTGTAATGTAAGAATGAAAATGTAATGACAACAAAATGACAAATGACACCGTGAAACTGCTATATTTAAATTACCCGTAAAGATTTCATTTCATTCTTTCTTCTTCTGAGATTCAATTAAAAGATTTAAAAGATTTAAAAGATTTAAAAAGAGACAAGGTTTAATTATCCATATACATTTTGATCTATTTTACAGTAACTATTCATTTGCTTTAAAACTTTCTTGATTCCAACTTAATAACTTTACGTCACCAGTTTTTCTTGGTTTAACAGAATTAACAATTAATAAAGCAATTGCTAAAATAAAACAAACTCCACCACCTGCAATCCAACTTATACCAATAAAATCATTTTTACCACCCATAACTGATCTTTGAGAAATATAGATATATTTACCACCTTTAAATGGTAAAACTGGGAAATGTAAACCAATATCAATTTGATAAGTACCAGCTTTTAAAACATCATTATCGTTTCTTAAAACTAATTTATTAAAAGTTGGCAAACCAGCAGGATGCATCCAATTTTGAAATTCTTCCCAAGTTTCAATATTTGGCATATTTGTTTCATTATAACCATTTGGAAATTGTTTATACCAATTTGGAGGTGGTACAACTTCAGTATGAGAATATTTTGTCTTTTTAAATCTATTTCTATCTGATTTCCATGCAATACCTTTATTAGTCATTTCATAATTATCATCAGTACCATTAACTGCTGTTAAAGTATTAGTATAAGTATCATTAAATAAACTATTTGCAATTAAACCACATGGATAAATAATTTTACCATTTTTATCAGTTGACATTGGTTGACAATTTTGTCCTGCAGTATTTTTAACATCATTTTTACTTGCTCTTTTACCTAAAATTTGATCTTCACTATATGATTTAACATATCTACGATGATTTGCATGAAATTTTTTTAATCTATAAAATAAATAAATTGGTGATTTAATATCTTTTGCAACATTAAATTGAACTTGACAAACTTTTCTTTCATCTTCAAATTGTTGTGATTCATCAGTTGTTAATTTCCATTGTGGTTTTTTCCAATTTTTATCTTTTAAATTATATTCTAAATATTCTTCAGGTATTTCACTCCAATTATTTTCATTTGCTAATAATTCACAATGACTATAATCAATTGCTAAATCTTCAATTCTATCAGATGCTAACCACATAGCAGCTCCTAATGGTACAAATATTATAGCTATAACTAATAATAATGGTATAACCATTTTTGCAGTGAAAACTGGATTATATGCTTTTAATCTTTGTTGTCTAAATGCATTATTTGTAGGTTTTCTTGATTTTTCTTCTTTAATTTCAATTTCATCGTCTAAATCTGAATCACTTGATTCATCTTCTTGTGGTTGATTTTTTTTATTTAAATCATTGCCATTTGAATCAGTTGTTTCATCATTTGGTAATGAATTATTGATTGGGGCTGATGATGCTCCGGTACTAATACCTCTTTCAATATTTGAATTTGAATCTGAGTATTTACTACTAGCTGGCATGATAACTATTTAACAAATACCCTTATTGTAATACCTGTATTATAAGAATTTAATGAAGTTATATTAATTTTATAAAAAAAAAAGTTTAATAATTAAATTTAAACCCTTTTTATCTTACTCAGTATTTTAAAATAGAACCTTCTTTAAAAAAAAAAAAACAAAAAAAAACAGGATTGATAATGGTAATGACCTTATTAATTATTAGAATCTACTAAATAAACTTAAACTTAACTTAAATAAACTAATTTAACCCTTTAATAATTCACTAATTCAACAGTTATTCAACTTTTCTAAATGCCCGTTGTTCCCTGTTTTCCTAAAAGTGCGTGTTGAGAAGGGAAAAAGAAAAAGAAAGGCAGAGTTGCGACATACACGACACCCAAGGATATATAGAGACAATTTTTGGCTGCAAAATAAATACCAAATTTAGGAAGATTTAAAGTTTTTGGAATTTTGCAAGGGAGAAGTGTTGTATTTTATGATGTTATTAATAGGGATGTGATATGATTAATTGAATAGTTTTTCTGTACTTTCATTGTCTTTTACTGTAAAAAGGATTAGATCATTTGCTTAAATTCTGATGAATTTGATGAAAGACGGGTTAGAAGAAAAAGGTTTAATTTAGTATATGAAGAATAATTACTTCAGTAGAACATTTGGTAGATTCATTTTTAATCAATATCCAAGTAACCGTGCCTTAAATCCGATATCTATTACTAGTTTACATCCTTATTATCTATTCAATTATGATAATTATAATAACCCTACCATTCACCAAAAAAACCCAAAATTTTAAAAATACTTGTTGATGCTTTGAAGGCAACCCTGTCATGGGATTCAATCCTGATTGTATCTTAAATTTTAATTTCACCCAATTAACTAACAGCATTCAAAATCGCCCAAATAAATCAAATGATCAGCCTAAACTATCTAGCAATATTAATAATTATATCATTTTTTCACCATTTGTGAATTTGTACTCAATTTGTACTCAATTTGTACTGGTTTATTAGAGGATGTTGAATTAGCTCATTGAGTCACATCCTATAATATTTTGCAACCAATGTGCGATAAATATGATTCCAAGTCTTAGCTAAAGACGTCTAGCATGATTTAAATAAACTAAAGGGACCTGAAACGTGAAGAATCCAGCAGTTTATTATGATTGGTTTATACTACAGTGGTTTGGATACTTCATGAGGGCAACACAATAGTGTATTTATATCATCAAAATAGTAGATTGTTAGTGAGGGTACCTTAAATAGGGTAACCCAATGGAAGGAGGTCGTGTGAACTATCAATAGCGAAAATTTTTTTGATACTCATTTTGTTCTAAACTGAAAAGTTCATATTGAATTTAGTCTATTTGGTGGGTTTTTTTATACATAAATATTCTTTATACACATTAAAAGGGAAAATATATTAATAGAATAAATAAATAGATAAATAAATAAATAAGTGAATAATGTCCGACGCAGCAGAAAAGAATATTGAAGTTTGGAAAATTAAGAAATTAATTAAAGCTTTAGAATTAGCTAGAGGTAATGGTACATCAATGATTTCATTAATTATACCACCAAAATCACAAATTTCATTAAGTCAAAAATTATTAACAGAAGAATATGGTACTGCATCAAATATTAAATCTCGTGTTAATAGATTATCAGTTTTATCAGCAATTACTTCAACTCAACAAAAATTAAAATTATATAATCAAGTACCAAAAAATGGTTTAGTTATATTTTGTGGTGATGTTATTACTGATGAAGGTAAAGAAAAAAAATTAAATATTGATTTTGAACCTTTTAAACCAATTAATACTTCATTATATTTATGTGATAATAAATTTCATGTTGAAGCATTAAGTGAATTATTAGAAGATGATGATAGATTTGGTTTTATTATTATGGATGGTAATGGTGCATTATTTGGTGCCGTTACTGGTAACACAAGAGAAGTTTTACATAAATTTACAGTTGATTTACCAAAAAAACATGGTAGAGGTGGTCAATCTGCTGTTCGTTTTAGTCGTTTAAGAGAAGAAAAAAGACATAATTATGTTAGAAAAGTTGCAGAAGTTGCAGTTCAAAATTTTATTACTGCTGATAAAGTTAATGTTAAAGGTTTAATTTTAGCAGGTTCAGCAGATTTTAAAACTGAATTATCAAAATCTGATTTATTTGATCTTAGATTACAACAAAAAGTTATTAAAATTGTTGATATTTCATATGGTGGAGAAAATGGTTTTAATCAAGCAATTGAATTATCTGCTGAAACTTTAGCAAATGTTAAATTTGTTCAAGAAAAGAAATTATTAAATGAATATTTTGATGAAATCTCTCAAGATACTGGTAAATTTTGTTATGGTATAGAGGATACTTTAAAAGCTCTTGACTTAGGTGCTTGTGAAATTGTTATTGTTTACGAAAATTTAAATATTATTCGTTATACCTTAAGAAATTCTGAAGGTGAAGAAGTTATTGTTCATGCAAATCCTGAATTACCTGATAAATCTTATATGTTAGATAAATCAACTGGTGCTGAAATGGAAATTGCAAAAGAAGAAACTTTCTTAGAATGGTTAGCTGAAAATTATAAAAGTTTTGGTGCTAATTTAGAATTTGTTACTGATAGGTCATCTGAAGGTGCTCAATTCGTTCAAGGTTTTGGTGGTATTGGTGCTATGTTAAGATATAAAGTTAATTTTGAACAATTAGCTGATGAATCTGATGAAGATGAATATTATGATGATGATGATGAAGATGATTTTATTTAGATGGTTAATTTATATACCTTAAAATTAATATAAGAATATTTTTTTTTTTTAAAAAAAACAAAAAGAACGTTATCTATTAATCTATTTATTTTTATTATTATTCTTATTACCTTTGTTATTATTATTATTATTATTCCTGTTATTATTCTTATTATTATTATTATTTTTATTTTTATCCGGTTTAGTAACTTTATAATTTTTACCCTTTAAATCTTGTAATGCATTTACACTTTTATGGCCTAAAATATCTTTATGAGTATTACCAGTAACCATTATATGGGCTAAATTTTCTAAACCACTAGTTAAATATGATCTTCTGGATAATTTTCTAATTGGTTGACTTAATAATTGTTTTAATTCATATCTTATACCTTTTGATTGATCTTTTGAAAGTAATTGATTTTCTCTTCTTTTCCTTTGTTTTTTAATCATATCATCTTCATAATCTTCTAAATCTTCTAAATTATCAATACCTAAATCATTTGCAGCTTGTTTAATCCAACCAGTTTCCTTTTTAGTGGAAGTACTTGAAACATTTGAATCAGCTAATTTTGACGATAATTCAACTCTTGGTTTAATTTGATTAACTAAATCCATTTCAATTGGTAATAATTTAACATCATTATGCATATTTAATCTTTTACTATTGATATTATCTTTCAGAGAATTTGCAACTAGCTTCCTTAATTTTCTTAATGGACCTGAAGATTCTTGTGGTGAACAAAACATAACAGAAACCCCTTCTTTACCAGCTCTTGCAGTTCTACCTGATCTATGAATATAAACATCTGCAGATCTGGGTAAATGATAATGAGCAACATGATCAATTTTTGGAATATCTAAACCTCTTGCAGCAACATCAGATGCAACTAAAACAGCAGTTGCATTTTTTTCACTTGCTTCTTTAAATTTTTCTAATGATCTTAGTCTTTGTTTTTGAATCATCGATGAATGAATACCAAAAGTCGGAATATTTAAATTATTTAAAAATGGAACTAATTTTTTAACAGTATCAATTGAATTTGCAAAAACTAATGAACTTCCTTTATAAACCAACAAGAAATAATATAAATATAAATCCCTTTCAGTTGGACCACATTCAATTAAAGCTTCAGTAATTTGACCAGAAACAATTTCTTTTGGATTTGAATCAATAATCAATGGTTTTTTATCTTTAAAATTTAATTTTTCATTTAAAATTTTTAAAATTTCATCATCGTCAATTAATGATGAATTATCATTACCATTTGAATTTTTTAATTTTTTGGTACTTAATTTACTAAATAATTCTCTTGCAAAAGTTGCACTGAAAACTAATGTTTGCCATTTCCAAGCTTCTAAACCTTTTGGTCTATGTTTTTTAAATAATGATAAAATTCTTTCAAATTCATCAAAATGTCCATCTTGTAATAATCTATCAGCTTCATCTAAAACTAAAATATCAGTTGAACTTAATCTTTTCAAAATATCTTCAGATTTTTCTAATAATTCTAAACAACGACCTGGGGTAGCAACAATTATACTAGGTCCATAATTTAATAATCTTTCTTGTTTTTGAATTGATAAACCTCCAGTTATGCTGACAACTCCATTATTTGTCATTGGAAAATATTTTGTAATATTATTTAAATGTTCAACAACTTGATGAGCTAATTCTCTTGTTGGAACGAAAATGATACCAGTAGGAGTATTTATTATTTTATTTTTAAGATTATTTTGATAAATTTCTAATTTATTAATATATTTTTCGAGTATTGGTATACTATATGCTAATGTCTTACCTGAACCAGTTGTTGCTTTACCAATTAAATCTCTACCTTTTATAGCTAATGGTATACTTTCCTTTTGAATTGGTGTTGGACTGGTGAATTTTAATTCTTTTAATCCTGTTAAAGTATAACTATTAAGTTCAAGATCATTCCATTGAGGTAAATTAACATTATCATCAGGTAATCTTACATTGATAAACGAACTGAAACTTAATGTGTCTTCTTTATTGTCTTTAGTTTCTATTTCTTCATCATATTCATCATCATCTAAATCTTCTTCTTGTTCTTCTTGTTCTTTTTGTTCATCATCATCAAAACCAGTAAATTCCTCATCTTCAACTTCATCTCCCTCGTCTTTAGTTTCGTTAACTTCATCACCTTTAATTTCACCATCTTCAGTTTCATTTTTTTTACCTTTTTTACCTTTCTTACTATCCTTTTGTTCTTCCTTCTTCACTTTACTATCATCTCTAACTTTGAATTGTGCTTGTCCATTAACAATTTCAACATCTACACCTTCAATCTCTTCTAAACCGAAAAAACCTTCATAACTTTCTAAATTATCTGGAATTTCAACCGGTTTCCAATTTAAAACATCCGCTTTAACTACTTTAGCTTCACCTAAAAGCTGTTTCTTTAATGATGGTCTTTTCTTTTGGAACTTATTTTGTTTTGGTTTAAATACTTTCTTCCCCATCCTCATCTCATAAATTTTTTTAATTTTGCATCAAAAAAAATATATAGTCGCGATGATGATAAGACTTTTTGTCTAACTCATTTTTTACAGAAAAATGAAAAATATCAGTATATAGTAAACAGTAGTGAAATACTAGAGAGAATCAATGTGTTTTCAGTCTTCCGTATTCTACTAAACTAACTATAAAAGTATTATAAAACTCTACATAGCCAGAGAATAACGTGATCTAGCCCTTAATTTAGGACCATTTAAATAAAATACAACAGGAATTAAAATCATTAATATTGAAATAAATCCAATTATTGAAGCCCCCCAATCAACAGGAAATTTTGGGGTAGCTAAATTATTATATAATGCAGGGGCGAATAATGGCAAACAACCAAGCTATAACTGATCTAAATAAATCATAAACAGCAAATACTGAAGCTAAATAATCGTAGGGAGAGATGCTTATAAGTACAGGAAACCAGTTTGGGAAATAATAAATGCATCTATTGAATAGAAAATCCCACATATTATTGGACCAATCCAATGAAAACCAGGACTTGAAGTCCATGCAAAAATAAAGAAACCAACTGGCATTATACATGCACCAGTAATCAATTATAATTGAACTTCCATTGGCAAAAAAAACAGAAAAAAAGTAGAAGGTATTTGATAGCTTTAGTAGCCATCTCATTCTATATCATTATCAACTCTATAGCATTACTAGTCGTAAAGTACGACTAGTATCACTAAATTCACCCATAGTTAAAATCAAAAGACCCTCTTCCAGATGTTTCTCATAGTTAAGGAAAATCGTGCTCAATACCAATTTTGTGATATTCTTTTGGTGATAAAATTGAGAAATTTATCAATGGGGACACCTAAACGGTTTTAACTATGAGAAAATTAACACACTCAAATTTTGTATTGTAATAATTTGACAAGGTGGAAAATCTTGATTTTCACTATGTGAGAAGTAATAAATCTCTCATCTAGTTTATAGATTTGGGCTTGTACTATTTACTTACACCATATAAATCTTGAATTCAACATAATGCAAACTGTTTTATCTCCATGGTTTAAGTATGCGAAAACAATAGAATTAACCGTATATTCACGTAACTTTTTTGCAGCCATTCGTCTTTTTCTACGATCCGCGATCGGAGACTATCACCAAAACTTAAAAGTCAGAAGATAAAGACAACATAAAGCCAAGATAAAGTCAAGAGAAAGACAAGAGAAAGAAGATTAACAATGAATAAAGTGATTATTGGGTTGTCAGTATCCAACTTAGTGCTTTTATTATGCTTGTGTTTCCCTAATTTTAACAATTGGTTCTTTGGTTACAATTTAAATGATTTCAAATTTGGTTTCAATTTTCGTGAGCCGTTTGAGACAAAAGTCTTCACTTTTGAAAATGAATATGCTAATCCTTTTGAAGTGTATAAGCAATATCCAATTGATTTATTAAATGCTTCATCTGTTTTCAATTCAATTCAAGGTGCTTTAGTTCAAAAAAATTCAAATTTAAATCCAATTGGTGTGAATTTTATACCTGCTTATATACCACCAAATACAAGATTTTATCATTCAACAAGTAATCCTTTTATACCAAAACTGTTTGAATGGATTGCAATGGATTATGAATTTAGTTATTATTTCTCAAGATTTACTTCAAATTTTAAAAATAATTTTGATCATGGAAATGGTTCTCATTTTCCTTGGCCAGGTTTACCATTTTATGATGATGCTTTATTATATACTTTTAGAACAAAAAAGCCAATTGATAAGTTAATTTTCTTAGATGGTGCATCAGCTGCAAAAGCTACTCCTGAAATGGATCAACAATTAATTTTAAGTAAACAAAAAAATATTTCTGCACCTGTACGTGAAGAGATTTCTTCTGAAATAATTTGTAAATGGGGTGAAAAATTTGGTTTACAAGGAATTGTTAGATTAGAAATTGGTTATGAAATTATTTTATGTGATTTCCAAGATACTGTTGAATTAATTTCAAATATTACTTTAGATAATGCAATTGAAACTATTTCATTCCCTGAAGAACAAATCATCACTGATGAATATTCTAAGAGAAGAAAAAATTTTCTTCAAAAATTGGAAGCTCAAAATGGTTTCGAACATCTTAGACAAGGTTCATTAACAGATTTTGGTGAGAAAAGGATTAAATTGGATTATTCAAATATGGTAACTCCTTTAAATAAAACTTTTATCGATCCAAACCCATATACAAGAAATATAAGTTATATAAGTCAAGATTTAAAAGATGGAATTATTAATAATTTGGAGAATATTTTCCAAAATCCTGTAAACCCATTTGATAAAACTGATTGGCAAGTAATTACTAATGTCATTGAATATAAATTTGGTCCTGTTTTCCAATTAATAAATAATACATTACTGGAATTTAATGGAACTGATGAATCATTAGAAAAAATTGGTAATGATTTAACTTTTTTCACCTTTAATTTCGTTAGACGTTACAATGATAATGTTAGATCAAAAGAAGATAAATTTAATTACGGTTTTAATTCAAGTATTTTAGATTATGTGTATCATACTTATCCTTTACAAAACACTGATGTCTTAATTTATTCGTCAATTTTTAAAATTCAATATGAAATTTCAAGTTTGATTTATAAATGGTTTGAATTAGGAAACAAAATCATTGAAATTTTTTATTTTGAAGATAAATCCACTAACGACTTAAATAATTTAAAAGATGAAATTATAGAATCTAGAGATGAACTTTATAAACTTTTAAATATATTACATTGGTCAATTTTCACTGATTGCAGAACAAAATGTAAAACTGATGAATTTTGTTATAGTCCTACATGGGGGCCAAGTCCATTAGGTTGGTTTAAAAAACAAGAAAAATTCTTTAATAAAGAGAATGGATATTTATCTATTCAAAAAGATTTACAATGTCTTAGTTATCAAGATATTTTAAATGAACTTAAAGATCGTGAAGAACATCAGAAACAGAAATAGAAGTGGGATGAACGGCTAAAGAAACAATAGATCTAATGTATGATGAAAATCTATGAATCTCTATATAAATGAGTTGCACTTGCTTGATTAGTTGAAAATACTAAAGTTTCAGCCATAACAGTTTTTTGTTTTCTAGTAATAGCAAAGACAATAAATTCTGCAATATCATCGGCGTATAAAGGTTCGGTACCTTCATAAACTTGTTTTGCTTTATTTAAATCACCTTTAAATCTAATATTTGAAAATTCAGTTTCAACATTACCTGGATCAATTTCAATAACTCTAATTTTAGTAGAAATTAATTCTTTTCTTAAAACATGACTAAATGATTTAACACTTGCCTTTGTAGGACAATAAATACCTCCACCAGGGTATGGATCTCTACCAGCAATTGAACCTAAATTAATAATATCACCAGAATTTTTAGCTTTCATAATTGGTAAAACTGCTTGGGTTAAACTAATTAATCCTAAAACATTAGTTTGAAACATTGTAATCATATCAATATCTAAAATTTCTCCAACTGGATCTCTACCTAAGGCTAAACCAGCATTATTAATTAAAACATCAATATCACTAAATTTTTTTGGAAGATTTTCAATAAATGGTTTAATCGTATCTAATTTAGATACATCAAATTGAATTGGTAAAACTTCAATATTTGAATATTCACTTTGAAGATCTTTTGATAATTTTTCTAATTTTTCAATTCTTCTGGCAGTTAAAACTAATTTAATATTACCATTGGTAGTGGCTGCGATTTCTTTAGCAGCGGCTTCTCCGATTCCTGATGATGCACCAGTGATTAATATAACTTTGTTTGAAAGTCTTTCAGCTGCTTTTGATCCGTATGACATTTTTGTTCGGGTCTCTAATGTTTGAGTCAGAACTTTTATCAAGATATTCTTTATCAGTGGGAGTCTGTGCGAAATTTTTTGATTTCCATTCTGAAAGAGGTAAGAATATACGACACCTTTGTTTAAAAATAGAAAGATCAAAAAAAAATAAAAAAAAAACCACCGTTAATCGTTATTTAATTTTGTTCCTATTTCATTCTTTATTAAACATATTCCTAATCCTTATTTTGAATTTCATTATCAAAATCTTATATCCAATTCTGGTTATATTATCTTTTTCTTTTCCCCTTGTCTATTACAAACCATTTTGAATCGTTGGATTTTGGCATTTTAACCATTTTAGACATTTCTTCTAAGTTTTTCACAACTACTAGTGTCTATATATATATAATATTAATGTATGGTATCAATGAATGGAAGGTGCTTACAATAATTAAGGATCTGAAATAGAATAAAATTACCACATTTTTCTTATCAGTTGCAAAATGGGCCAGTATCACATGATGTATGTCACAAAAGAGAAAAGAAATATTTTATAGAGAGCACTTTAGAATTCCTTTTTCTAATATAAGACTAGATTCTTATGTATTGTATTCTTATTTCTACCTTTTGGGTTCTTTCTTTTTATTGTAGTTGTTCGTAAGAAAATTACCTAAACATCTCAGATAAATTTTAGTTTAATTTCTTTTCTTTCTCTAATTTAAGTTCATCGTCATTTAATTCAATTATCTCCTCGATTGAATCTTGAATTGTTTCTTCAGTTTCATCTTCATAAACTAAATAATCACGCTTATTTTTTAATACTCCAGTTTTTTCTAAATATTGAACATATCCAATTCCTGCTGCTGTAATTGCTTCTATTAAGAAAAACATAAATGTCATTGGATAACCTACTTTATAATGAGGTGCTTTATCAGCAGGGAATAAATAAACTGGTATCCAAGCCGTTAAAGAAAGTGAAAAAATTTCTATAAAACCAAGCATTATATATCTTTGTTCAGCATTTGAACTTAAAATTTCTGCAATCCATGTTATAATTAATGCACCATTACCCATTTCCATAAATAATAAATACCAACCGACAAATAATGCAGTACGATTATTTTCGGGCCAAACCCATAGAATTATTGATCCTGTTATCCCTGTTAAACATGCTAGTATGATCACAGCCCATCTATTACCTGTTCCATCTGATAACCATGCACAAATTAATGTTGATACTATTTGTAATGCATAACCTATAGTAGGTAAATTATTAATTTGACTAACTGAATATTCGCCAGTAGATTTTAACCAAAGATTCATATAACTATATAATTTAATTCCTAAACCATGAGCTGTAAATGCTGTACAAAAAAGGTAAAATGGCCAATCTTTAAATAATTGGATAAAATCTTTTATTCTAATTGATGGTTTAGTATTTCTATTTGATTCTCTAGCTCTCCTTTGTGCAATCAATATATCGTTTTTAGTTAACCATTTAACTTTAGATCTAAATGGATCATCAGGGATAGCGAAAAAACCTAATATTGCTATTGGAATAGTAATTATGCCATCAAAAATAAATAACCACTTCCATGCAGGCAAACCATGTTTACCATTTAAATTTTTATATAATCCACTTTGTAAATATCCTGAAAACATTTGTCCAGCACTTGATGATGTTTGGAAAATGCTCGTACGTTTACCTAATTCTTCTTTATTATAAAAATTTGAAAGTATAGTCATAACTATTGCAAATGCACCAGCTTCAAAAAATCCAATGAAAAATCGAAGTACGAAAAGTGTTTTAACATCTTTAGCTAATGCCATTGACATCACTAATAATCCATAACAAAGTTCAGTAATTGGTAAAACTATCGATGGCCTCACATAACCAATAAGAAGTTGACTAGGTATACGGCCAATAATATAACCGATAAAATACCAAGTAGATATGAAATTATATTGTGTACCACCGATATGTAAATCTTCTTTCATACCCAGAACTAAAACGGTTAGTACGACACATAAATTTCCAATTGGATTTTTCTTAAAAAAAAGAAAATTGTTTTTTTTAACACATACCATAAGCATTACGTACATTAGTTTGATCCAAATACTTAATAAAATACAGTATACAACAATACAGTAAGATCCAACAATCAATTTTGAATATATAAAGTCTTTCCTCTTTTGATTTATCTAAAGAATCCCATATTACTGCTTTAAATCTCTTTTTTTTAGAACCTTCATAATTTTTGGTATCTCCCAGTATTATATCTTCTATATCAACTATATCTTTATTCATTTTAATGGTGCAATCATTGGTACTTCCATGATAGTTTTATATTCTTTTTCTATTTAATTAGTTGCCGCACTTTTGACGTATTTTATAGATAGAATAGAAACCGAGAATTTTGTGATGTTGAGTAATTAAATTGATGGAAACTGAACCGATGAGAATAAAATTATCAAAAAGATCAATAAAATTTACTCGTTGAAATTCATTTAAGCCTTGAATGAAAAATTTTATCTGATTAATCTCATCTGATAATGCTTCAGTCCAATGAAAGGGTAACCAGAAACGGAGGTAACAATTTTTTTTTTATTTTTGGATATTCTTTTTAGAGAAATTGGTAAGAGAAATAGTCAGATCTAAGCCAAAAACATGAAAATTTTTCTTTTGCAAAACTCAGATATTTGGGAACTTTATTCTTCATGGAATGGATCTATCGGAAATTAGACTCTTCATCAAATGTGGGCCGTCAGCGGTTTTTGACTAAAGCCTCTTGGAAAGTTCATTTGTATCATCCGTAGAGTAATAAAAGAGCTTTTGTTTATCCTCATGTTTGTACATAATAATTATATATTGTATATGGGGAAAGATAAAGTGTTTACAAGTATCTTTCTTCCAGGGATAAATTCATTGTTTTACCTAATCTCCAAGTTATCTCTTCAATATCATCTTTACCGTCCGATTTATTTTCAAACCATTTCCACCTACTATCTTGTTCTTCAGTTAATGTATTATTAATTCTACCAAGCACCCATTTACCAAAAATTGGCAACATTTTAAAAGCATGACCCGAATCAGCTGTAGCTAATAATAAATTAGAATAATCTGGATGGAAATCAATTACATAATCTGAATTAGATCTATCACAACACCAACAAATTTTTCTATTAGTTACTGGTTTAGTAATTTCAGGGAAATAAGTTTTAGCTTGGAAATCTAAAGCTTTTTTATCAATTTCACAAACTCCATCATTATTTTCAGTAGGAATTGATACATTATTTTCGTTAGCATTTACCCAACCACCAGTAGTATTACACATTTTAAGAATATTATTATCTTCATCAGGTTCAAAACAAAATCCAATATCTCTGCAATTGAAAACCGGCATATTTTTTAATGGTTTAGCTTCCTCTTCAGTTAATTTTAAATGTCCAACACTAAATGCTTTAGCAGTAACATCTAATTCAGGAAATATACTTGAAATATGTGCACCTAATGATAAAATTGTAAAATCTGATTGATAAATTTCACCTGAAGCACCTAAAACTCCAATACAAATAGATTTATTTGAATAAATTATTGAATCAATTCTATCAATAATAAATTTAACACCTAATTTTTTACATTCTTTAGAAACAAATTCCATTGCTTTAAAAGCGTGTGCATAACCAGCATGTTTATTAAAATAACCATTCCAACCTTTAAAATCTAATTTTAATGGTAAAATGGTTTTAAAATCTTCTTCACTTTTTAATAATTTAATAGCATCACTAGGGAAATTTTTATTTTCTTTTAAACTATTATAAAATAATTCAACAGTTTTAAATGATTTTTCTGGAGCTTTTGAGCTGTTACAATTAACATATCCAACTTTATGATAAAAGGGTTTAAAATCTTCGGACTCCCATAATTCAATTGCTTCTAAAGCCAAAGTAGTATAAAATTGATCTTCATATTCAGGTCTAATGATTTTATTTAAATCATATCCAGCAGAAAACTTTGATGGGACTTCTTCTCTATCAATAATTGTAATATCAGTATAACCAGCGTTGGCTAAATAGTAAGCAGTTGATAAACCAAATGTACCCCCACCAATTATTTGAATTTTTGAATCTTTATCTAATTTCATCCTTTAGTTTTGTCTTAGTCTTAGGAGTGGAAGAAAAAAAATTTTTGAGGAAAAATCCCCTTTATTTATGATAAATTGAGTGTCGAATGGAACTTCCAAATTCTTGAATTTCTAGTGTATCATGCCATTATAAATCGAATGTTAAAAATCGAATGATAAAAGAGAACTGTTAGAAATCGAGTTTTTATATATTATATTTTTTTAGAAACTTTTCTGTTTTGTTTTTCTTACCTCACTCTATTGCGAAGTGTTGATACTTTCTCTATAGAGTGAACCTGAAGCTAATAAAGTAGGATTTGAAGATTTCTCAATATTATCCTCACCAATTCCCCAATATTCGTCAGTATCAGTTGTTTTACCAAAACCACCTCCACCAGGAGTTAATAATTTAATTATATCACCAGATTTAACTTCAATTTCAGCTAATGAAGGTAATTTGATCCATTGAATTACGTTATTACCTCTATTTCTGCCTAAATAATTTTCACCTTTTTTACCTGATTCACCACCATAAACTCCCCAAGGTGAATAAACTCTTCTTTGTGTAACTAATGAAAGATGAACTGGACTTGTAAATTTGATTTCACGAATTAAACCATTACCACCATTAAATTTACCTTTACCACCACTATTTTCACGAACTGAAAATTCATGTAACAAACAAGGATATTTTTGTTCTAAAACTTCAGGATCAGTAATTCTTGTATTAGTCATATGAGTTTGAGTACCCGAAAATCCATTATAACCAACTTTTTTACCATTTTTTTCATAAATACCTGCTGAACTCCCTTGTCCAACAGTTTCTGTATAACCAAAACCTTTAATTAAATTACCATTTGAATCTTCACCACCAGTCCCAAAATTAACACCATTCATACAACCTCCAGAAGCTGAAGTCATACCAAAAGCTTTAAATAAAACATCAACTAATCTTTGCAGGGTCATACCATTACCAGCACAAACAGCTGCATATTTTGATGGGTTAATTAAAGAATTTTCTGGAACAATAATTTTACAAGCATCTAAAAGACCTTGATTTAATGGAATTTCCATATCAATTAAACATCTTAATACATAAATAACAGCTGAAAATGTAACTGATTTTGGAGAATTTAAATTTGAATAAGATTCTAATGATGTACCACTGAAATCAATTGTAAGTGAACCATCATTACCATTCATATTAATTGAAACATGAATTTCACAACCATCATCCATATAATCAACTGCAGTTAATGGTAGATTATCTTTATTTTTATTATAATAATTTTTAACAAAATCTCTTGCAGCAATTTCAGCTGTTTTTTTAACATTTGTCATATAAAATAAAACAGTTTCAGTATCATATTCATTAAATAATTCTTTAATTAACGTAATACCTCTTTGATTTGAAGCAATTTGAGCTTTTAAATCAGCAATATTATCATCAATGTTTCTAGTACCTGAAACCCCCCAAGATTTTGGTTCATCAATAAATCTTTTAAACAATCCACTATTATCAAATTTACCATTTGAAACAAGTTTCCATGCTTCAATATTAACACCTTCTTCTCTAATATCTCTTGCATAACTTGATGATGAACCGGGTGTTAATCCACCAATTTCTGAATGATGAGCACGTGATGCAACAATAAATTGCATTATGCCATTAATGAAAACTGGTGAAATAATTGTAATATCAGGTAAATGACTACCACCAACACTTGGAGAATTAGTACATAAAATATCACCATCATGTAAATCATTACCCCAGAATTCTAATTGATATTTTATAGCTGATGACATTGAACCTAAATGAACTGGAACATTTGGAGCATTTGCACATAAATTACCTTCAGAATCAAATAATGCACAAGAATAATCTAATCTTTCTTTAATATTTGCACTAACTGAAATTTTTTGTAAAGTTCTTGACATATCTTCAGCAATTGACATAAATCTATTTGAAAATATAGCTAATTGAATTGGGTCGACAGTTGTTGAAGTAATATTATTATCATTATTTGAAACTAAATCAATAACAACATGTCTTGGTAAAATTGTAGCTTCAGAACCTGGTTCAATTAAAAGTGTTTGAGTTGCATCTAATAATAATGCAGGTCCTTTAATTATATCACCTTTAGAAAGATCATCTAATAAATAAACTTTTGAATCTAATTTACCTTGTTTAAAAATAATTGATGTAGATAATGAGCACTTGTTTTCATTAACTGGTACTCTAGCAACTGATTCATAATCAGCATAAGGTGAATTTTCAAATAAATCATTTGAAACACTACCAGTAGCTCTAACTCTAATATCTGTTACAACAACATCTCTTTCTGGATCATTAAAAGCAAATTCTTTTTGATGAATTTCATCAAATTTTTTAAGAAAATCATTATCATCAGGTTGTTGAATCATAATTCTTGTATCAGAACCTTTATAACCCATATTAAAATAAATAATTAAATTAATAGTTGAATCGTTAATTCCTTGATTTATTAACTCATTTACTGCTTTTTTTTGTAAGTTTTGAATTCTGATTAATAATTCATCTCTTGTTGATTCACTATATGTTTCTGCACAAGGTTCTTGTTGTTCATTTACAATATCAGATAATGAAATACCATAAGCTGATAAAATTGCTGAATATTTATGAATAATAATTTTTTTAATTTTTAAAATTTTAGCAATTGCAACAGCATGTTGACCACCAGCTCCACCAAATGAAGCTAATGAATGTTTTGTAACATCATTACCTTTAACGTCAGTTAATTCTCTAATTGGTTTAGCCATTTGAAAATTAGCAACTTCTAAAAATCCTAAAGCAACTTCATAAGGAGTCTTTATATTTTGAGGATTTTCGTTATTAATTTTTTCAGTTAATTCTTCAAATCTCTTTTTAGTTATCTCATAATCTAATGGTTCATTTTCATTTGGACCAAAAATTTTTGGGAAAAGCTCAGGAATTAATCTACCAGTGAACAAATTTGCATCAGTAATTGTTAATGGACCACCTTTCCTATAACATGCTGGACCGGGATCACTACCAGCAGATTGAGGACCAACAACAAATATACCGTTTTCATAGAATAACATTGAACCACCACCTGCAGCAACTGTATTTATATCTAATTGAGGTGTAGCAATTTTAATACCTGCAGTAATAGTCTCGAAAGAAAATTCAAATGATCCATCAAATCTAGAAACATCTGAACTTGTACCACCCATATCAAATCCAATTACTGGAATATTATAATTTGGATCAAATGAAGTTTTAGCTAATCCAACAACTCCACCAGCAGGACCTGATAATAAAGATTTTAAACCAGTGAATTTATTCCAAGAACATAATCCACCATCACTTTGCATAAATTCAATTCTTGTATGATTTTCAAATCCTGGTTTTAAACCTTTTAAAAATCCATCAATATATTGTTTTAAAATTGGTGTTAAATAACTATCTACAACTGTTGATTGACCTCTTGGGATTGCTTTAATAATTGGTAAAACTTCATGAGATAATGAAACATTGGTAAAACCTAAATTTTTAGCAATTTCACCTGCTTCAATTTCATGATTTTTATAATTATAACCATGAATGAAAACAATTGCAATTGAAGTAATACCAGAACTTTTTAATTCAATTAAATCTTTTGTTAATTTTTCTTTATTTAAAGGTTTAATAATTTCAAAAACTTCATTTGTATCTCCATAAACAAATTTTTTGTTATCTATTAAATCTTTTGCATCATAATTTTTTGGATCAACTGTAAAAGCAGGTAATGAAACTCTTTCTTCAACTTCAATAACCTTTTCATATAAAACTCCTGGTTTAACAATTTCTAAAGCAAATAAATCAGGTCTTGATTGATCCCCAATATGTAATAAATCTTTGAAACCATTAGTAGTAATTAATGCACATCTAGCACCATTCCTTTCCAATAAAGCATTTGTTGCAACTGTTGTACCTAATCTAATAGATGAAATAATTGAAGTATCTAAAGGTTCAGTTCTTGGAATTGATTTTTTATGTAAAATTTCTAATACTCTTCTAATACCTTCAATATTTGCATCAGAATAATTATTTGGATCAACAGATAATAATTTAAGCGTACCTTCTTGTTTACCATATTTATAAATAACATCACTAAAAGTACCACCACGATCAATTGAAATTGTAGCTTTAATATTATCTTCGATAGTCATGATTTATCAGGTTATCAATGAATGGAAAGATAGGGAAATGAAAAAATTATTTTGTAAAATTTATCTTAGCTTTTTAATACCTGTAGCTTATTACTTTATTCATTAAGCTAGTCGATTCAACCTAACTTTTCTTATTGATAAAATTTATTGAGAGTCGATTAGACTTAACTTATACTTAAAATTTTAAATGGATCTTGAGTTTATCAACAATAGGCAACCGTTAACGAGACATTTTATAGTATTCTTTTTTAATTCTCACAATGTGTAATTTAAATAATGGGGTAAATAAATATTGTTTGGTCGATTAGTCCTAACTTTTTTAAAAAAATTCAATTTAATGTCGGAGACTTACTGAGATTTCTCGCGATAAGAGGAGAGATATTTTGGCAGTATCAAAATAACAAATTAAAAAGAAAAAAAAAGTCTATATAAAATGCGAGTCAAATCTTCAAACAATCCCACTCTCTATTATTATTATTACTATGAGTTCTAACGACGAAGAAAAAGCTAATATTGAAGTATTGACAGAAAGCGTAGAAAAGGATTCTTTTTCAGATAAACCTGTTGATGATGCAACTTTATTTGTTCAAGAAAGAGAAGGTAAATTTAGTTATACTAAAGAAGAAGAAAGAGCTGTTATAAGAAAAAATGATTTTATTCTCCTTCCTACACTTTTCTTTTTAGCTACTATGGGTGCTGTTGATAAAGTTTCTTTAGGTACTGCTGCTATTTATGGATTTAGAGATAATTTAACTACCTTTCAATATTCTTGGGTAAGTTCAATTTTATTTATTGGTAGTTTAGCTGGTCTTTTACCATTAATGTATTTATTTAGTAAATTTAGAGTAGGTAAAGTTATGGCCATTTGTTCAACTTTATGGTCAGTTTTCACTTTATTGATGCCAGCTTCAAGTTCATATGGTGGGTTTATTGCTTTACGTTTTTTCACTGGTATGGTAGAAGCTGCTATTGTTCCTGGTTGTAGTTTAATGGTCACAAGATTTTATAAAAAATCAGAACAAGGGGTTAGATTAGCTTTTGTTTTTGCATTTATGTCTTCAGTTATTAATGGATTTCTTTCTTGGTTAGTATTTTATTTTGGTGATTCATTACCCAAATGGAAATATCTTTATCTTCTCATTGGATCAATTTCATTTTCATTCTCATTATTTACATTATATTTTTTGCCTGATGCACCAATGAATGCAAAGTATCTTAATGAAAAGGAGAAATATATTTTGGTTAAAAGAGTTTTAGAAAATAAAACTGGGGTTGAAACTAATGTTTGGAAAGTTGATCAAGCTAAAGAAGCATTTTTGGATATTAGATCTTATGTTATTTTACTTTTTAATATTGGAATTAACATTCCAAATGGTGCATTATCCACTTTTTCAGCCATTATCATTAATAGTCTTGAATTTGATGCTAGAAAGTCATCTTTAATGACTATTCCAACTGGTGTGATTGCAACTTTAGCTACCGTTTTTTTCACCTATATCGCAGGGAAAACTAAAACCAAAAGATGTTTTGTTGCCATTGCATCCTTAGTTGTGCCTTTAGTTGGTGGTGTTATTTCATATGCAGTAGATGAAAGTAATGTTGGAGCAAGATTGCTTGGGCTTTATTTAATGTATTTTTATTTTGCTTCTTATGTTATTATGATTTCTTTGAATACAAGTAATACATCTGGTAATACCAAGAAGACGGTAACTGGTTTCATAAACTACGCGGGATACAGTCTGGGGGCTGTCTGCGGTTCAAATGTGAATAGACTGTTTGTACGATTTGACGGTTTTATTTTGTTTATTTGATGTTGTTTGGTTAATTGGGTATTCTTTGCAGTTTTTTTAATATTAAGAATTTCGCACTTTTGCCTCAACTAATCTTTTTTCGACTGACATCACAATATAAAACCTGTTACTGGTAAAGGTAGTTTTGGAGTGACTTTCGCTTGTTTTTTGGTGTGGTTTAAGTGTAATTGATCATATCAATTGGACTCTTAATCGCATTCTCAATCTCAAAAAAAAGGGACAACTTTAAAATGAATATTATCAGTTAATATTTCAAACTTTGCTTTGAAGTTTTATTAATAATTTTATACTAACATGGTATAGGGGTTTTAAAGGTGGTTTTATTGCTATGATTTGTGCTTATGTTGCTTGTATGCTTCTTGCTGGACTTTATTGGATTGTTTGTACTATTCAAAATGCACGTAAAATGAAAGTTATTAATGCTGATGAACATTTAAAGGCTGAATTTGAAGGTCAAAAGATGAATCCAGAAGACGTGGTTCTTCTTGATGAAACAGATATTCAACAAAAATTGTTTATCTATACTAAATAGAGAGAGTGAATATATATTAATTAATATTTATTTTTTCGCAGCATCTTTTCTGTTATCTCTTTTCTGCGGCTCTGGGCAACACGTGACACCAAGAATTCTAGCCACATATGAACCTTTTATACAATTGATTCAAAAGTAACAGTAAATGAAAACCTTTTAAATGTCTATTCTCATAAAGTTATTTTAAAATTCAACCATGTAATTGACATAAGTTACATGGTTATAGTTTTAGTGCTAAGTATACTTTAGATAATGATAAATCTATGTTCAAATTTATTTCAACTTTCTTAATAGATATTCTAATAATCTTATCTATCTCGTTTAAACACTAGTTCAATCTCGTTTAAACACTTTTTTAGATACTCTTTTTCGTTTAAATACTCTTTTTCATCCAGTTATTCATTGGGATGTTCATCAAGTAGAATAATGATAGATTTAACTAGATCCCATTCCCCCGGATTACGTAATCTATTTATTTTTTCCAAAATCTCAAAATCTCAACCAATTTCTGATTTCAAAATTAAAATTAAAGGATGACTCAAATAAGGAAGAGAAGATTTGAAACCAGAAGTAGAAATGGATGTCTAACATGCAAGAATAGAAGAGTTAAATGTGATGAAGTTCATCCTATTTGTTCAAATTGCACTAGATTAAATCTAGATTGTAAATATCAAAAGCAATTATTATGGCATGAAGACGCCTTAAAGAAAGGTATATCATTTGGTAGATCTAAAAAATATCAAAGGATAAAGTATCAAAGAATAGAAGATGAGATAGATCTAACTAATTCTAATAATTATGAATTAACATTAAGTGAATTAAGAGCTGAAAATAGTGCCAAATTTATTGAAATTCAAAATGATATAATATTTCTTAATTCATTTATTAAGGATTTTAAAACAACCAATAATCAAATAAAGATTGATGATGATTTAGTTGAAATGGTTATAATGTATAATGAAATTTATAATGATGATTGGGAAGTTTCTATTTCCGAAAAAAATGATAGTGGTTTAACTGATCATTTTATAAGTGAAAGTATTAATAATAATAATAATAATAATAATAATAATAATAATGTTGATATTATTTCTATAAATCAATTTAATTTAACTTCATCTTCTCCAATTTATAATAATTTACCTACAGTTCCATTAAATTTCAGTGTTATTAATGGTCAAAATTTTACAAAAGAGTTACAAGCTTATGATTATATGATTAATAAAATTTTTCCAAATAGTATTTGTTATGGTGGTAATTTTAAAAATAAAGAAAACCCTTATTTAAATTATATTGTACCAATGTCAGTAAGTTCAAATATTTTATTTAAAGCTTTAATTTCATATAGTGCATATTCTTTTTCATTAATTAATAAAGATTATCATCAACTTTCAATTCATTATAGATTAGAAGTTTTAAAAGATTTACCTGATTTAATTAAATTAAAACAATTAGTTAATGCTGAAGATTGGAGTGATATTTTTGGTACTATAATAATATTATGTTCATTAAATATTTCAGCAGTTTGTGATATTCAATGGATAATTCATTCGACTGGTGGTAAAAATTTATTAAATAGAATATATCATAAATCCATGGATCCATTTAAAATTTTTATAATTAAATATTTAGCAATTCATGATATTCTAAAAGATACAATTACAACCCCAAATGTAAATTCAATTAAATATTGTGAAGATTCATTATTTATTAGTAATTGTGATGATAATGTTGATATGATGTTAGGATGTTCGACAAATTTATTAAAAATAATTGATGAAATTACTCAATTAGGTGAATATTATGAAACTCTTGAATTTGAAAATAATAAAAATAAAATTGATTTAGAAATTTTAATTTTAAAGAAAAGAGATTTATTAATGAAACAATTAAATAATTCAAAACAATATTCAAATATTAATTCTAATGAATCAACAACAATAAATATTGATGGGATAATGATAATTAGTGAAATAAAACAATTATCAGCAAAATTATATTTATTAGCAAGAATTGATCTATTTAATTTAAAATTTAATAATACTAATTTAACAACTAAACTAACAAATAAAATTGATAATTTAATTTTAATTATAATTGAAAAATTAAAATTATTAGATTATGTTACAATGTCAATCACTTGGCCATTATTTTTAATTGGAATTTTAGGTAATAAATTAGATGAAGATTCAAAATGGTTTATACTATATAAATTTCACGAAATGGAAAATTCAAGAGGTTTAGCAAATATTAAATTAACAAGAAATTCAGTTGAATCAATTTGGAAATATAAAGATTTTAATGAAGATGAATTATTAACTTGGAAAGATTTAATGAAATTTAATAGTGAAACTCTTAGTTTAGCATAAATTTGTAATATATATGTATATGTAGAATTATTTGAATATAAGAAATGTATAATTTTCAGTTATATCTTCAATCACAATCAAGGACTACTTTCAGGCGAAGATTTTTATAATTTAACTTATTTAAACTGCCCAAAATTAAGAGCAAAATCAAAATAGCCTCATGCACAAGATTCTGAATATGATGAATCGGTTGATTTTATGGGTGTTTTTATGGTGTTCTGGAGTATAGTCTTTTCTCTATAAAGCTAATTAAAAAAGTTTGTCTTATTCTTTGGGATCATATTCTTATTTTTAATTGTGTGAATTCGTTTGTATAACAATGCTGTGTTGCTTGCATTTCTGAAATCTCTCTTAAAATAGAATATCAAATCTTTTAGAATATCAAATCTTTTTAAATGGTAACCTAATAAAACTTTTTTGAATTGAGATGGTTAATATATAAAAAAGAGCCATCTATAAGATTAATAGAATATTTATAATAATTGACTTTATTTTAACGGTTAACGGTATTTATTGGGTTTTTTTCTACTGTAGGAACAACATGGGTGTATAGATCTTTTTGTGGTTGGAAAAAACAAAGAGACAAAAAAACCACTAGACCAAAAAACTAAAAAAATATTCATCCACTCAATTGTTCCATTTATTTAGTTGTAGTTGTTCATTATTCAAATTCAATTACTGAAGTAAATTAACAGGTAAATCAACAACTGTTAATTAATTATTTAGAGGAATATAGAAGTATTTGAACATGCAACCACCAAATATAATTCTTAAAATTACTTCTGGTCAATGGAAAAATTTTATTGAAGAATCAAAACTCAACCACAAATTCAGAAAATAATACAATTAAATTTCCATATAATTAAGTTGAATCAATTCATAATGATTCGCAAAAAAAACACAAATGTTAATCATTAAATGTTCTCAATGCTTAAAACAAATTCTGATAAAGTTAAAAAGTTAGAGGAAAAGTTAATTGAAGAAGGTGTTAAATTAGATACTGAATACATAGACGAGCCTTTTTTAATGATATCTTTTTTTATATCTCTTTTCTCTCTCGTTCTTTTCGCAAACTTTAGAGTTTCGATATAAATATTTGAAATTTAATAAAAAAAATATAAAGAGAAAATAAAGAAAATATAATAAGATTCTACTTTAAGGTAGTATTATTAAGATCAATAAAAGAGTAATTAGTAATAAAAAGGAAGAAAGTATGCAAGATAGGGGATGAGTGAACCATGGTGTGGTGATCTGTGGGTGTACTGGTGTGGTGATCTGTGGGTGTACTGGTGTGGTGATCTGTGGGTGTACTGGTGTGGTGATCTGTGGGTGTACTGGTGTGGTGATCTGTGGGTGTACTGGTGTGGTGATCTGTGGGTGTACTGGTGTGGTGATCTGTGGGTGTACTGGTGTGGTGATCTGTGGGTGTACTGGTGTGGTGATCTGTGGGTGTACTGGTGTGGTGATCTGTGGGTGTACTGGTGTGGTGATCTGTGGGTGTACTGGTGTGGTGATCTGTGGGTGTACTGGTGTGGTGATCTGTGGGTGTACT